>JARJLF010001374.1:0-81892 GCA_029378395.1 Mycena leptocephala
GTCTGGCAGACATTGACAGCTGGGCTGGCATCAAGTTTCATCAGAAATTTATGTGGACAGTGGTATACCTTGCACATGCGAGCAAATTCCATGGAAAGCTGGCACTCCACAAAGCACTTTTATCTCTTGGCAAGGTATTTCTTGCTGATGGTGATGAGTGGACTGCCGAGAATCTCTTCACAGTAGCTTTGGATGGATTCACATTTATGGATATTCATCGTAGCAGAGCTGACTGCATGCTCTGTCTTGGTGATATTGCAAAGAAACAGGGCCATCTGGTGAAGGCATCAGCACTTTGGACAGATGCTCGACCTCTTTTTGAGCAGTCATTGCAAGCAAAAGATGTTTCTCGAATTGACAGTAGGCTTGCCGACTCGACTACAAGCATCTATCATGACTCTGCAGAAGCCATCAATTAATGTGAATTTGGTTGCTGAAGGGAAATCAGTTGAGGCTAGGGCAGAAAATATCGGGGCTCAGGCTGATAAGATGTAAATGTTGATATACTTCTCACCGGGCTTGTTTTTTGTATTTGTCTATTCTTGTAAAGTATACTGATTCAAGCACCTATCTATTTACCATTCAGCATGTGGGCTCAAACAGCTGATATTTTGTGATATTGCCGGGTCATGTCGGTGATATTGAGAATCATTGAAATACCCATGAGTTGTAGGCTCAACACGGGTATAAGTGAGCAGATTCACATTTCTTTGAACTTTAGTTCCAACCAGGTCATAGGGTGGAAATTGGAAGAAAGTGGATTATGGGGTAATACAAAAGTGGGGCAATTATGAGTGTGGAGAGACTTTGACAAGCAAGGTAATTATTCAAACTGATCTGCCGTTTAAGGGATGATGATCCCATGGGATTAAAGACAAGGATGACTAATTTGATCAGGAGTCGGCAGAGCCACAACAACCGGTAGGTAGGTAGGTAGGTATCATTACACGGCCGGTCCGAATCACGAACGCCGGTTCCAGGGATTTTCCCGGTGTACAAAGCAAGCGTAATTACACCTTCGCCCCTGGACTCTTCCCTGCTAACATAGCCCTAGCTCGCAGACCCCACAGGCTCCCCCATGGCCCACGGTAGGAACTAGCCAACAGAAAAAGGCATACAAACACCTGGATTAAGCCTATCAGTTTTCGCCTCTACTTGCGATGCACGGGTAATTTATAGAACAATTCGGGGACATCATGCATATCAACCAGTGTGATTGTTGAACACTCGTAGTTTGGGCTTTCAGTAGCTCAATGAAATCAAGTTTAACGTTCATGGCAGGGTACTGGCTATAATGCATGATCTGTATACCGCAGCTTTTCTAAAGCAAGTTGACGAGTTGACACCTTAATCGAAGATAGAGCTTCGCAGTGCCTTCGCATCCGATTCACCATGGATAGATAGTGCCTTAGATAAAGTGTTTCGTGCGGTAGGCTTGTCCGTTTGAGGTTCGAGACGGCCGTGCAGTAAATAGAGTTTAACTGAGCAGTCAACTTCATGTTGCAACCATTGTAGTGCCTCTGATTCAATTGCTTTCCGATGTTCAAGATGGGCATGTGAATGGAAGCTTGGTGGCTGCAATAATTACATTTCCAGTGCACGATCTTTCCCCATTGCCGCAAGCTTAATGAACTATTTAGAGCGGCTCTGGCAGAAAAGCAGTTTAAACGACAGGAGTTATTGCAGAAATACCAAAAGAATAATGAAGCGACCGATGCGAAGCGGCATAATTCCAGTTTCAGTGAACAGTGGTGATTGGGAATGGACATTCAGCTGTTGCTAATGGAGTCAACCTGCATGGCGCAAAACTCTTTGACATGGATATCTTCCCTGTCAGATGAGACTTCGCAGCCGTGGATGAGATGACAATCCACCCATGCCTTGTAGAGAATGTCGAGCTCTTTCAGTGTCAGACAGCCCATTGAGTACTCTATTCTCATGATCCTGTGCGCACAGCACCGCTGTGCTTGCCTTTGCTTTGCCAAACATATTTCTGGTGTCTGTTCGGACGTTACAGCTGATCCGGAAACTAATGAGAATCACGAGTTTTTTTTCGCGCGTTCCCGATTTGGAAATTCCCCAAAGGGAAACCGGCGGTGTCCGTTTCTTACTCGCTTCAGTTCCTCTCGCTGTTTCTCCTTTCCTCCGACTCTCCAATGGCTCCCAATAACAACGGCAATGCTATAGATGTCAGCGACAATGACGACGATGATGTGACTCCGATGGACGCCGTACGACAGTTGGTTGTGGAAAAGCCTCACTGTAAGTAATCAGCAACGACTCGCAAAGTCTCCAACGATCCAATCTCTGCCTACAGTGCAAAAGTGGTTCGTTGCGAGCCCAGAACTCATGAAAAAACAACAGAAGACCCAGAAGGGCAAGGAAAGCCGGACTCAGAAGAAACGCAAAAAGCTTGAAGATTCAGACGAAGACCTGGCACCACCCTCGAGGAAGGGAAAGAAGAAGGCTAAAGCCGTGGACGACGACGATGACACCATCTCTCTCACCGGGTATATCCGTGTTCTCAAGCCTACACCAGCTTTGCCCCCCTCGCGCCCGCGTGCGCGACAACCGAAGGCCAATCCCGAGACCCTCTATATCACCCGTGGCCCATTCAAGTTTTCCTCCAACTGCAGCTTCGATGACTTCATCTCTATCCTTTCCCAAACTCTTCCATGCCCCTCCGCCAATATTGTCCTAGATAAGACTGAATGGAAACCACAAACACCGGCGAACCGGGCTATGCTGCCTCTTGGTGGTGCGGTCGGCTTTAAGGTCCTCCAGGACCAGATCTCCGAGTGTAAGGACAAGACTGTCATTCTTTGTATGTCAGGCCCACGAAAACCAGCAGAGGATGCGCCGGTATGAGATCCTTCTGGGGAAATAACCACACAACTCTTACATACACCACCAGTTTTGGGACGTGACGGGCGATGGTAATGGTGTGTGGACAGGGGAGCCGAAGCGAGACCATCGAACACCGCAGGAGAACCACAAAAGGGATTCGACTTTTCGGAATTAGAAGCGACGAATACGGAAGACAGCGTCGGATAGCAGAAAGTGCGTATCCTCGATCTTTCGTATATGTTCGCTCAGATTGACGCGGCAATCAGATGTCATTTGATCAAGCCACATTGAGGAGCTGAAGAAGAGATGGCCCGAAAACGACGCGGGAAAAGGTATCTACACCGACACCAAGGGCTTCATGTGGGAGCTGACGCCGATCCGACTGAATTTATGGGCTGCTCACATGGCGCGTGATTCATCACTCAACCTCGGACTGGCATTGAAAGCTGCTTAGGCTCGCGGAAGTGCTACAGTTGACACCGCCCCTGTGTCTGCCCAATTTGACATCAAATATCGCGTGAAGACTACCCAAGCTGCTGTTGTACAACCCATTCCCGCTGCTGCTCAACCTATTCCTGCCCAGAATCCCGCCCCTTCGAACACCGACAAAGTCCTTGAAATGCTTACACTCTCTCTCATGTTTCAACAGCAGCAGCAACAACTGTTGAGAATATACAAGGTGGTTGTTGATTAGAACCGGCAGACGGTTCTCTGAGACACACAAATAATATTTGAGGACACGATAAATTGATTGATTCTACATAGGTTACATGGCTGCTTAAATAGATAAGACTTGACTCAGTATGAGTCACTAAGAGTCTGTGAAAGGAACATAGTAGAATAATGGGGAACATACGGGGATGTCCGAGTTGCCCGATGCCCGAGGTGCACAGCCTCTGGGCTATGTTCAACAACAACAACAACGCCTTGTCGTCCCAAACGTGGCTCCACCACCGTTCCATCCACCTCCACATCAGTGATGATCAGAGCCCCATTCCCTCCACACCCCAATCTCCTGCAAAACCAACACATCGTCCCGTCTCGCTGGGGGATTTCTGTGCGCACTACGATATAATGCAGCATTTTGAGCGACTACAGAAACGAGCCAGGCGATGGTGGGATCAAGACCCTAGGATGTGATGATTGGCAGATTTTTGCGGGTTTTTCAAAGTTGGCATGGGATAAAGTCTTATCGAAGCACAAACAGTTTTTGCTTGATATTCAGAACGGTTTATGGGAATAATTTTCGTTTTCATTCGTAAAAGTCTTCTGTTACATCTAGCTACAAAATTGTTCTCGTCGTACCATCGCAGAAGTACAAATGTAATTTTTATTTGATCATCTAAAAGTTGCTATTCTCCGTCGTGAACAATATAGCCAGCATGGTGAAACCATGCTCTAGCCTTTTCGGGTGTAATGCAGCCTGTCGAGTCGAGGAGTACGAGAACGGGGTCGGCAGCAGCGCGAATGGAATGGACGTTAGCACGGAGGTATGCTTTCCCGGTAAAAAGTCAGTAGATGTGAATGATGTATTGCGACGACGTACATGTGCTGGAAGACTCCTCGATTGGGTTGAGGTCCGGGGAATAAGGAGGCAGGTACAAAAGCATTATCCCTACCCGGAAGATCAGATACGGTTCCGACAATTATGAGTGTAACACGGACCTTGCGCATTCAAAACTTCCTGCAGCGTGTTGGTGTGATGGATGCGGAAATTGTCCATGACGAGCACACTGCGGTCATCAGGGAAAACACCCATTTCTGGTACCTGAGTATGATTAGCAGGGATGGAAGTGTTATTCTCCGAAAACTCACAACATCATCCACTATGAAATCAAAGAAATCAAATGAATCCAACGAGCCCTCAACAACGCGCTGTGCAATATACCCGTCCATGCTCATAGCCGCCACCAAGGTATACCGTACACCTCTGATAAAGATGTCTTCGAAATCGGCGGGATATCCGATTGGTGCGCGTCCGTAACGCCGGCAGACATCATGTTCATTTTTGCTTGACTCGTCAATGGTTACAAACTCACGGCCAGTGCCGATGGAGCCAGTTTGAATCGTGTGAAAGTAATCGGGCCAACCCTCGATGTGCGCTCGACAGCGATCTTGTGGAGCAGTTTCCGGGTAAGTCCGGCTCGTTCGAGGGTCTCCTGGAGGGAGGAAATGGAGATGGAGATGTCGTGGTGTATGACGAGCCACCACTGCAGTTCGACGAGGTACGTATCGGCGTGCTTCGTAAATATCTCTTTGATCTCTGTCAGTGCCGCCAAACCAATGATTCTAGACCGGCCTGTGATGGGTGGAGGGGGTGGAGTTACAGAGCCAAATTCGTCAAAGAGGGCGGCCCAGCGATATATGCTTGATTGCGACACAAGAAGGGTTGAGCAAATAGCAGATCTGTCCCATCCAAGCTCCCACAACCGTAGCGCGCATTCCTTGATATCGGGGCTGATTCTACGATTGACCATATGTACTGTAGTGCTCAGTGTGAGGTGGTGGACGATGCGGAGAAGCAAGAGGAAGTCAAGAGTCAAGACGGAGGCTGTTCCCCTTTGGGAATTTCCAAATCGGGAACGCGCGAAAAAAAACTCGTGATTCTCATTAGTTTCCGGATCAGCTGTAATTTCGAGATAGTCATGACAGTCAGCGTGGTTTCTCCAAGTTTGAACACGAGGTTCGCAGGTGCCGGACTAAAAATCAGATTGATTGTCTTGATCATGTTGACAACAATGAAGTTCAGTGAGCGCCGCGTGGTGAGTGCGTTCAGTCTGCGCTGCAATCCTGCGGCCGAGAGCGGATCAGAGGTATATCATCGGCTTCGGGCCAGAATAACGATTCGGATTCCAGATAGAATATTGTCGTCTTCGAGCATGATTAGGTCAGCCATGAAGAAATACCATGGGACAGGGGACGCGGGGTCGCCGGTAAGTAGGCCAGTGCGTGCCTTGAATTCAGCAGAGTTGCGGTCTCTGTCGGATATCATATTCCATCTTTTGGTCCAGCATGCGCAGCCAGTCAAATAACGCGACTCCCATCCCCATGCCTAGGAGTTTCAACCACATGGTCGGATGATCTGTTGAGGGGAAAGCTTTGGTTGTATTCGCAGTCTCCACATGAATTGTGAGTCCTTTCGTACGATCCCAGTTCTTTACGCAGCATAGAATAAAAGGGTTATTATTCGTTCGTTAACCCTTCCTAACTCTGTTCTGGTAGTTTGGTATCGCCCCGTGTGGGCCTTGACTCAATCCGTTATGTGTTTGTGATCGCCAGTGTCAGGACTGCGAGTAGAGCGCAATTATGCGATAGCTATCTGGGTCTGCGCCGTTCTTTCCCTTCTCCAGAAATCCGATCATGACTGTTTGAATCAGATGGATGGCTCAACTTAGTGAGTTCATTTGTTCAAGGTAAAATATTGCGGGAGAGACGACGTAGGGTAATCTACGGGTATCCCAAAATGCCGCCGTACGTAATGAGACCCTGCTGCGTGGGTCCAGACTCGAGTTGCCTGGGAACCCGACGAAGCGCAATGATACGCGGCGGTTAATGCTGACTGAGCACCGGAGCTGACGTGGCAGAGGTGCTTTACGACGTGTAGGATTCCCCCCAAGACTTTCCCCCAGAGGTATCGCGTCCACGGTGAGGTGCCCTGGTGAAGGGTAGGTATGTCTGGTAGGAAGATATTTGAGTTGTGGGTTAGGTTCGACGGCTGAGAACACAGAGAGGTGCCCATGGTGGAGGCCGGACCAGTCAAAACAGTAAACGAGGACGATTTCTCGGGCCCAGTGTTCTCAGAGTAGTGGGTGCGTATAGCGCTTAGCATATACGGGCACTTTCTCGAGAGTTTTATGGGTTTTCGAGGTCGTTCGACGAAATTATGGTTTGATGGTGGTGGGGGAAATGTAAAAATGAGTCAACTGAAATGACTTAAACTTCTATGCAACAGTTAGACCAACCTTACATGTCATGATTTGCTCCATTCTTCACTTTTCCAACTCACCTGAACAACCCGGGTATTAACCCGGTCATCCCTTTTCGATTGGGTTATTATCCCGGTCACTCCTCACCCCCGTCACACTGTCTGAAGAACCCCTTACGACAATTGCCTCCTGATTACTCCTCTATCTGATCCTACTCCTACCTGTTCAATCACCCCTGCAAAGACCCCTTGCAACACATCTGGTTGTGACGGATGCACAGGGAAGCAAGATCTGCCACACGAGAGGATGAGCGAAGCGAACACAAATGACTGTTGTACACTATGTCGACAAAAGAAATGTCACATCAGTTTTTGGACTATATCTCAACATTGAGACAACATTTTTGGGTCAACCAAAGTGTAGGATCATGGAGGAGGAGCCTACGGACCGTTCTGCACAAGTGATAAGATCAAAATATATTGATGTGCCATCACTTGAGGCTGAATACGGAAAAAACCGGAAAACCGATTTTTTTTTCTCGAGCTAGGATTTTTTTGAGCACAAGCCGAAGCCATCAAATTGTAGGCCAGGATGTTCTATACTATCCCACATTTTGAAATGTGCAAAAATATACAGGGGATAGTGAGATATGTGGCCTGCAAAATGGCCACTTTTATCCATTTTTGGCTGTTTTGGCCATTTTTTGGCCATTTTTGGCCATTTGTGGCCATTTTGCAGGCCACATATCTCACTATCCCCTGTATATTTTTGCACATTTCAAAATGTGGGATAGTATAGAACATCCTGGCCTACAATTTGATGGCTTCGGCTTGTGCTCAAAAAAATCCTAGCTCGAGAAAAAAAAATCGGTTTTCCGGTTTTTTCCGTATTCAGCCTCAAGTGATGGCACATCAATATATTTTGATCTTATCACTTGTGCAGAACGGTCCGTAGGCTCCTCCTCCATGATCCTACACTTTGGTTGACCCAAAAATGTTGTCTCAATGTTGAGATATAGTCCAAAAACTGATGTGACATTTCTTTTGTCGACATAGTGTAAGTGTAGGATTCACCAAAGAACCATAAATACGACACACTGCATTCAAGGTCCCCCTAGACTTACCATCTGGCAAGGTCCCTATGCTTAGCTGGGCAGACCACATCTGTCTAGGGGCCTACACAATCTCTGTGTAGCTCTGTCTAGTTCTGTGTAGCTGTGTGTAGATGTGCGTAGGTCTGCCAAGGTATGTATATGTCAGGCTAGGTCTGCCTAGCTTCCTAGACTCACCTTCTCGGAATACAGTCGGAAGTGTTTGAAAATTTAATTTTTGGTTGAATAAACACGGGACTGACCCCATTGTAGTTGGGTAGAGATGAGTTTAGGTACCTGCACTGGCCTACGCAGGGTCAGCTTAGGTGACCTATACACAACTGGTCAGGCACTATGCACACTTTGCCACAATTGTGATCAGGTCAGTCTAGTAGACCTACACAGAGTCTGTTTAGCCTCCTAGGCATTCCTTTACAGACCTATACACACCTTTACAGACTGAGGCTAGGGGGGCCTCGAACGCAGTGACTGGAAATGTTCAGCGTGTCGGAAGCTTTTGACGAGGGACTCGCTGGAAAAAATGAATTCATCGGGAGCTTTGTGTTGAGGGACTCACTGGGACACACTGGTCAAGTAGTCCTGCAAGGCGCTGGAAACGTTCAGCATGTCGGGAGCTTTTGCCAAGGGACTCGCTGGAAAAAATCAATTCATCGGGAGCTTTGTGTTGAGGGACTCACTGGGACACACTGGTCGAGTAGTCCTGCAAGGCACTGGAAACATTCAGCATGTCAGGAGATTTTGGCGAGGGACTCACAGGACTCACTGGAAATCAGTCAATTTAGCGGGAGCTTCGCGTGGAGGGCAGTCCCTCACCAGAAAGCTCCCAATAAATTGATTTTTTCGGCAAGTCCTGTGAGTCACTCGCCAAAAGATCCCGACACGCTCAACGTTTCCAGTGCCTTGCAGGACTACTTGACCAGTGTGTCCCAGCGAGTTCCTCAACACAAAACTCCCAATGAATTGATTCTTTCCAGCGAGTCCCTCGCCAAAAGCTCCCGACACGCTGAACGTTTCTAGGGCCTTGCAGGAGTCCTCAACCATTGCGTCCCAGCAAGTCCCTCAACACAAAGCTCCCGACGAGTTCATCTTCCCCAACAATGGTCAGTGCCAAAAAAAAAAAACTGGTTTCTCAATTTTACCTCAATTTACTTCAATGCTAACGGGGAATGCTCGGAACTCGAGGAGTTTTTAGCTCATTAAGATGATTATGGATCTGTTTGGAAGCTAATATCGAGGCACATGGCTCAGATGTCTAACAATTTTGGTCATATAATGAAATCCATCCTCAGTAATGAACTTACAACCACACAGAATGATTCCATTCTGGAAGGCACATATAATGTATGTCACCCAATCTTATTACATTGCCATGATTGCCTCAATCCCACCCATCAGAATCACCCAAGATCAAGTGAATCGGCCACAGATTGACCGAGAACGCGTGGTTTGATATGCCGTTTCAAAACAAGCAGCGGGAATTTCGAGACCTAAAGACCCGCTATTTTGCCAGTAAAATTCCATATGTACTGGAAGTGCATTCAAAAGACCGTCGAATGCACGCAAAATCAAGGTGAACGGTGAAGAACCAAGCAAGATATGAGCTTGCCAGAGTGGTCGAAGTTGTTCTTATTTATAGAGATTGATCGGACCGTCACTTTCCAACGCGCTACGAGAAACCGTAAGCGCCCGCTTGGTGTGCCCTGAGCGGCTGCTTAGTGCGCGTTGGGAGTGCGCTGAGTGCCTGCTTGGTGCACGCTGGGGGTGTGCTGAGTGCTAGTGTTGCCGATGTTTCACCAAAGCCCTAAACAAGAAGCTTGCCCATGTTGCACCGCTCATAATTCATAAAGATCAGGCAGGATTCATGAAAGGGCGAAAAATCGCGGACCAGATTTATCTCCCCCTTGTGCTAGTTGAATATGCTGAGGAAGAGCTGCTGAAAAAATGCACTTTTAATAAATCCCTATCTACTTTCGTGTTTTTCGACTTTCCGCAACATATATCACGAAAATTGTGTATTCTCCCTACATTCAAGGCCTAAAGTCCAACGAATGTAGGTAGCGGAAAAAGCGAGATTTTCCGCTACCTATACTGAAGGGATTGTGATTCCCGCTACCTCTGTTGACAGGTTTATGATTCCGTTACATATATATTTGATGGCTCATCAAATCCCTACATTCGCGCACTTCATCCCTACTTTTTTGAGTCAATTTTTTTTTCTCCCTACATTGAACGGAGGATACGTAAGTAGTACTGTACACTGGGTAGCTACGTGTCGTATAAAAGAGCGAGACGCCGAGGTCCGATCAAAACCTCACGATCACGTGAAATCGTTCTCGATCGAGAACAAGACTCACGCAGGACACAAAGTCGCGACTGTGAGTATTAAATTGAATTTAGTCTACAGAAATTAGTGTGGTGAGGTGCGTAGCACAAGGAGTGCCAGGTAAATACAAGTCCTCCTGGGCAGTCATGCTGTACAAGGGCCACTTCCCGGAGTCGGACATGCCGACGGCGTCAATTACATGCTCTACGGTACGGCTTACTCACTGCCTTTCACCTTCCCCACTGAATTCGATGTCCCAGAGTTCGTACCCACGCCCACAACACCTCCGCCTGCCTGCATGCACATGGAGGACACGCCGAATATCCTCCCTGAGACTGTCACTCTAGGGAGTACGACTCTTTCAAACCGGAGCCACGACGACTGGCGTCCTAGGTGTTAAGATGTTTGGTTAGCACCCGTATGCGCAGCCTTCACCTGCGGTATGTGCTGCTTTGTGCCTGAAGTGCTGACTTCGCGTTAGGGATGCAAGTGGCTGCCGACGACGCATTACATGGACATTATACGACACGGAGCTACCCAGTCCAGTAGTACTTACGTATCCTGCAACGTAGCTGTTAAATCTATTATACAAAAGACATGTGTCACGTGAAGCGTCTACTGGCCAATCAGCTTTATCCATTCCTTTGGGCACGCTGAGACAAACAAACTGATCACTGCCACCGTCCTCTCGCTGCACCTCTTCTTCGCATACTGCTTTGACAACATGCCGGCTTGATCTTGACTTCCTTCGAAGCCCTCCAAATGCAATCTTGAGTTTCCGCCACAAATCAAACCCTGTAAAATCCGGGCTGACTCGATCCCGTATCCTCTGCTTTCTCAGGACCCCCGCTGACTTCTTTCCATGCTCAAAAGTCTCCTGCTGCTATTGATCTGGGCTCTCATTTTATCCATGTAAGTGTTCGATGTGAAATTCTCCTCATATTTAATTCATGTGCAATGTTTTTTTTTTCAGGTCAAGCTACCTGTTGAATGGGCAGCTCTTTGCGACGCGGACTGTGAGCATCAACAAGTGTTGCAGGAAAAAGCCGAGCCAGCGTTGCCATTGTTACCGTCGTGTTCCGAGACGCGAGCTTCAGACATTGACAGGAGAATCATCGGGATAGCATGTTACCAATTTTTTTTTTTTTTTTTTCAATGTTGACTCGGTCATCTCGACATTAATGATGCTTTGCAACGATTCACGAGTGCTGGCTGATACTTACCACATTATAATAAGTTGACATTCGGAGCACTCTTTGGGAATGAATCTGAAACTGCTGAGACTGTAAAACCTGATACGGGAGCCAGGAGGAGCCAACCAAAGGTTGGCGACGAGTGGCGTATCAAGGACTTTCATTTCTTCAGACTGCAATGCCTCTGACAACTGACACAAGGGGCCACAAGGAGTCAGCCATACTAATGGAACTCTGAACTCAGGACATCTGGATATTAGACTGTTTCAACGTACAATTGCCGTTGCGAAGCACGGGTTCCTGCTATCTGATTTACTAGACTACAATGACATCGTTGATTTGATTTGTGAAATCTACTGTATCAACTGGCGTAGCGGAGCACGGGTACCTGCTAGTGTAGGGAGAAAACATTTGACTCAAAAAAAGTAGGAAGTGCGCGAGTAAGGATTTGATGAGCCATCAAATATATATGTAACGGAATCACAAACCTGTCAACAGAGGTAGCGGGGATCACAATCCCTTCAGTATAGGTAGCGGAAAATCTCGCTTTTTCTGCTACCTACATTCGTTGGACTTTAGGCCTTGAATGTAGGGAGAATACACAATTTTCATGATATATGTAGCGGAAAGTCGAAAAACACGAAAGTATATAGGGATTTATTAAAAGTGCATTTTGAACGTCATATTCAGCAGCTCTTCCTCAGCATATTCAACTAGCACAAGGGGGAGATAAATCTGGTCCGCGATTTTTCGCCCTTTCATGAATCCTGCCTGATCTTTATGAATTATGAGCAGTGCAACATGGGCAAGCTTCTTGTTTAGGGCTTTGGTGAAGATTTTATAATCTGAGTTTAGGACCGTGATCGGCCGATGGTTGGCTATATCGGTGATATCGGTAAGATTTGCACCTGCGCTAGATGACGTGCCAATTAACGGAAATCCGCAGCTACTCCGCTCGTAACCGGATCTATGGCCCGCTGTATGTCAGAAAGCAGAAAGACTGCAGCAAGGGAAGCCTTGTCTATCTCCAAAAGATTGGATTGCTGATGTGAAGGAGGAATCTTCAGACAAGGAGAAATATTTGCTCCGTTGTTGTGCACCACGTGGTGGATGAATATTTCTATACATAAAGACTAGATTTATGCACCCGTGTCTTCGCCACGGAGACGCCCACACACGGGGAATACAGAATTTTTTTCTCCACTATTTCCCTGCCCTACGGTGCCGCACTTCGGCCCGCACATGTCGCCAGTCCAGTAGGCAGCTGTACGGTCCAGCAAGAGTTTCTGGAATTGGGTACGGATGGGGGCGTCCAATGGTTGAGGGTCACCCTCAATCGTTTCGCAGAGCGCAGTCTGAACCTGCGGGTTTAACTTCGCGACTGACTACGCGATCGTATGAACGACGAATCTGCCAGGCATTCCTGGTCGCCGGCTTGTTCCGATCGAAAAATATAAAAGGGCCGAGAAGGCCGAGGCCCCGGAAATGCTGGGATATTGTGGGCGATATAGTGCTCTTGCCAGCGCGTGCAACACCGTAGAGTCACAAGATGTTGTTATCAGGAGGTGTGCTAAGCCTGTTGATAATATCATCTAGAATATTCTGCCTCGTTCCTAGCAGACATTTCGAACGAAGCGATGCGTCGGCATCCACGAGCCTCAATTGTTTTAGCCCTTCAGTGAATTGTTTCAGCACTGGGATAAACTACAGAGGGAAATAGCGGCATACATTCGTTCTCACGAATCTCACGAACGATCACGGCCATTTGCATTAGTATCGTTCAAAGTTGACCATTTTCCGTTTCATTTTTGTTCGCATTTTGCTCTCCTTTTTGCCATTTTACAGCCAAAATCGCCAAAAATGGCCGAAAAGGAGAACGAAAATGAAGTCGAAAATGAGCTGAAAATGAGCAACTTTGAAACCCCCCCAACCGCCAAATTGCGAAAATGACCATTTTCGCACTCAAAGCCTCAGCCAAAACACAAAAATGAGAACAAAATTTGACCATTTCTCATGCAAAATGGGGTCTCAACTTCATTTTGCATGAAAATGCTCCTTTTTGTGCTTCCTTTTTGTCTCCCTCTTTGGAAAATGGAATTGAAAATGAGACGAAAACGAGAACTTTGAACGACGCTATTGTCGTCTCCTGATTCAACGAGTTCATGAGATTCAGTAATTCGGTAGCAAGGGTGTCGATTTTCTTGTCGGGGTCGGAGAACACGTTGACAAACTCGTCCTGGATTTAGTGCAGGTAAGCAAGCGGCCTTGTCGATCAGCGTCACATACCGGAAAATTTGTGCTCGCAGTATTCACATAGACTCGTAACCAGCCTGCTCTACGGATTTCTTATAAGGTGAGCTAATTGCCGTAGGCAGACTGGTACTTCTCGGAAATGTCAATTGGGCCAATTGGGCTGACGCGGTACAACCTCAAAAAGCGCTCATGCGGTGGAAGGCAAGAACTTCCCAGGAAACCAGATCAAATATATATATATATTCAACGAAGGTCTATAAGCGAGAGGGCGAGGGACTAGGAATACAGTTGGATGGCTCATAATGCATAAGGTCAGTTCCCTGCCAAATTGAGCAAGATTTGACTGAAGTCTATGCATTATGACCATTTATGCATTATGACCTTGCTTGTACAGTGGTAAAATGCATTTTGGTGGATCCGAAATCTAATGCGTTATGAGAAATTTTGGCAGGTATGCATTATGAGCTTATGCATTATGAGCCATCCAACTGTATACAACAACTTCGTAACCACACACAAATATCAGAAGGCGCATCAAGCGGACTGCTTCGTGAACTCGGCAGTACAGCCCGTACCGTCGTCTTGGCATGCACCGTCGGTCGCACAGCCACATCCCGACGACGATGAGCAGCTCCAGGACGGCGACGAGCAGCAAAAAGCACCCCAGAATCACGCGGGTGGTGCATGGAGGTATTGAGACCGTGTTGATATAGTCCGCGGGAAAATAGAGGCAATAGCAATTTAATGCGAAGTGAAATGCGATCTCAGTCGTCCGTCAGTGTATGCACCAACTCATTCGTCCGACGTCCTTCCAGCGAGCGACGGATAACGACGGGGAAATGTGCGGGGTATGAAGCGCGCATGGGTGAGGATGGAGAAACGAAGGCTCCCGGAAGCGGGAATGGATGTCTCGCGAAAAGGCGAGACAGCCAAAGTGCCGCTCCTCCGCCCTCTCGCAGTAGGATCGGAATTCCAGGGAGATCACCAACATCCCCGAGCTGCACATCAGGAAGCGCAGTACACGGAGCATGCTGCACGAATCTCGAAGGGCAAGGGAACAAAGCCCAGACGGGACGCCCGCGCAGCGGGTAGAGCGAAAGAAGGCCGGAGCGACGTCTGCGCATCCACAGGCAAGCGCGGGACCACGACGCACGACCTCCGTGTCTGCCCCTCCCGCGCGGGGAAATGGCCGCTCCGCAGAACCTCTCGCACCGAAACACACGAGAGAACCCCCACAATTCCGCATCCCCACAATCGAAAAAAACAAGGAAAGAAGAGACTCACCTACACAACAACTGCCCACTTCCACCCGTGAGCAGCGGAGCCGCCGAGAAAGGACTGATATTGGTGCAGTGGTGCTTGAGGGCAAACCGCGCGTCGTAGTCTTCGTAGTGCTGCTCCTGGGCCTCAGGCGCGCCTTCGTGCGCAGCGTCGCGATGCTCATGCTGTGGTGCTGCGCTGGTCGCGGGTGGTGGTGACGGAGGAAGAGGTGGCGTTGGCGGTGGTAGAGGGCCGGTTTACCCGAAAGGAGCGGCCCACAGCGGGTTGGGGTCTGTGAAGAGAGGGTATTAGGGTCGCAAAGAGAGAGCAAAGAGAAGAAGAACAGAGGGAAAGAGCTAGGCGGAGTGGGGATGGGTGGACGGAAGAGTGGCGCCTGTGGCGCGCAAATGAGAAGGAGCAGGGTGAAGGCACAAGCACCAAGGACACGCAGTAAGCAATGGAGGGAAAGCACGGTGGGCGTGCGCAGAGGAACAGGGGGGAGAGGCGAGGATGGATGGACGACGAGGGTCAAGATTACGAAGGAAGCTCGAAGCGGGTGGTGGAGGGGAAAGGTGGCAAGAAGAAAGAGGAGCAAAGTCGCACGCACGAAGGATGCGATGGAGGAACGAAGGAGGTGTGGATCATAGTCTATTAAAAAAAAGTGCAGAGGGCGCGCGTGAGGAAATGAGGCGAGGAAGAGTGGTGGGAGGGTGTATCTATGTAAGAAGGGAGTAAATCAAGACCAGCGAAAATGGAGAATAAAGAAAAAAGACGACCCAAAACACTCACCTCGTCAAGATCCATATACGCCTCCCGCACGCCCTCGTACCCCGTTGACGTCCCGGTACGCGGAGAATTGTACGCGTGAACGGGGCGCACTCGAGAGTTGCGGAGGAAGGTCGCCGTGTGCTTGAAGAAGCACGCCTCCTGCGATGCGTGTAGGGTGCGAGCGCGCGAAGAAGGAAGTCGAGCTGCTAGAGATGGCGGGCGGCATGTTGGGAGGCACGGAGAGCCGCGCCTGCAGATCGTGCGCATCGATCGTTGCCAGGATACGCACCCTCGCTCAGCATCAAAGGAATGCCAATTTGTCTGCGTGAGTCGTGCGCGAGGGTGTGTCGATTGCGGATGGATACGAGACAGACGCCTGTCAAGACAGGATCTGTATGCTGATGCGCGGACGAGCGCATATCGGTGGGCGCTGAAATGAAGAGAGGGGTGTATACACCAGCCAGCTGTGCGAGGACAGGATAGCGGAGTATGCGGAGGTCGTGGTCCACGCCGCACGGGACACGCTCGCATGGAGCACCACGGGCTGTGGCGTGGGAGGGCGCTCCCAATGTGAGTGAGGTGCTAGCGCGGTGATTCGAGCGGCATGGACCGAGAATAGACGGATGGGTGTTTGGGTTACGAAACGAGAAAATAAGACGGTGTAATGCGCCTTCAGTGGACGGTGCGTAAGTACGACGAGTGGGCGTCTGAATCAGTAGGGGAAGAGATGAGGATGCGTATTCGCTCGGAACTAGGGCAGGCTCAGCTCGATATCAGCCTGCTTGAGCGATGGATTCCTTGAGACAGAGGGCGTGAGCAGTGCTGGCACACATGGACGCCGCCGCCGCCGGGACGGTGGCGTCGGAGATGAAGTTGATTGATGTGATTAAGTGACAGCCTTCAGAGGCCCTGGCCTGATCAGCTGAGATCCCCAGGTCTCAAATCTGCCGGTGGTTCAAGACGACACTGTCCAGATCGACCACCAACCACCCTTGGCTTACCGGCCTCGATAGCGAGACTTCACTTAAGCTGCACCCGCGGACCAATTTTTTTAATCCTTGGCATCCCATTGCTTAGCGTCGTTTTTGCCCATATTACTGCCGTATGGTTAAGCGTGGGTTTTGGGGCACGAATTCAAGAACCCGGTTCATGCGGATGCATGGCATGTACATAGAACCTGTCAGGGTCGATGGCGTCGGCGCCACAGAGTGACGTGGGACTTGGAACAGAGCGTCGACCACACGTTGCAACGTCCTTTCCACCTTGCTTTCCACAACGTCCATGTCTGACCACCCAAAGCAGCCAAAGCGCAACTGGAGCGAGCTCGGGGACGAATCGCCCAAATTCACTCCGAAACCCAGTCCGGCACCCTCACCAATGCCATCTCGAAGCACGACACCAATGCCATCTAACAGGCAAGGACCGTCACCCGGTCCAACTGCGAGTGAGTCTTCTCCTTCGCGTTCCAGCCACAGCTAATTGCTTCAATCTAGTCTTGCCCCTTAACCCTGAAAGTGCACCCAGGGGCGTCGATAAGGGGGCAGATTCGTTGAAAGGGGGTGATACCGCTAAGACTGGTGCGTCTCGTTATTCCACATACCTGCGGCCATTCACGAACAGACCCAGATAAGTCAGATACTGTGCAGTCTATGCCTGGTGAGTCATCTCAAGATATATAACTCGTATTTGCTCGCTCACTCAGAATGATTCGCTATGCCAGTCGAACAAACTTATGGCAGTTCCACAATAATTAACGGTATTTGTCATATTACATGAATCTAGGTCTAAGTCATGGCTTATTTATTCGTCATTAGTTCATGGTGGGACTGGGGGTTCCGGAGGCCAGGGTGGGGAATTTGGTGGTCATGGTGGAATAGGTGAAGGACCGACGATCCCAGTCCACAACAGCAATGTCTATGTCACAAATCCCGATGCAACGAGTATGCTCTTGTATGGCTTGTAAAAATTTCGAAGCTGATGAACCAATTCAAAGAATTACAATCCATCAAGGAGAAGCTCGCCAACCATATTACAACACAGCATAAATTTACAGATCAGAGCAAGAGTCTTTGTGCACCTGGTACTCGTGTGGGAATCCAAGCGGACATCATGAAGTGGCTTTCACCACAGCCTGGCACCAATGAACGTATCTTCTGGATCACAGGCATAGCAGGCAGTGGCAAATCAACTCTCTCTGCAACTCTTGTCGAAAATCTTCGTGAGAAGCACACACCTGTCGCAGCTCAGTTCTTCATCTCTCGTAACATCCCTGAAACAATTGATCCAGCCAAAATTATTCCCACTATTGCATTGCAGCTTGCCGAATTCTCTCCAGCTGCTGCTGGCATTATTCATGATGTGTTGCAGCGTGGCTTCCCTCCTACTAGGAAAAAGCAAGTAGAGGAACTTCTATTAGCTCCGATCCGAGAACTCTCCAAATCTAGCAATGCAGTCATCATCCTCATTGATGCGCTAGACGAACTCCAGAATGCCGCCAAGAGCGTACTAGAGATCCTGTCACCAATTGCACCAAGGGCCTGCGACCTTCCTATCAATGTCCGATTTGTTATTACTTCTCGACCAGAGCACTGGGCAGACATCTCCAGGTCCAAAACTCTCGAGCTCGCGGTGTTTAAGCAGCATACCCTCATGACAGCATCATCGGTGCATGAAGTTCACAACTTCATCGTTGCGAGGATGAAGCACATTACATGTGGGAAGGATGAGCCTGGGTGGGAGAGTTGGCCACACCCTAGAGAATTGTGGAAGTTATCCGACAAAGCAAATGGCCTCTTCCACTATGCTGCAACTGCTCTTCACTGGATCGAGGACCAGATTGACAAGCACAACAGGTCTTGTCAAAACTGGGTCTTTGATAAATTGGCTCAGAAGGGTGGTCTTGGCCAACTCGAGGAACTGTACAGGCTCATTTTATCCTCATTCGAGGACATAGACCATCCGACACAGGATGTACAACAGCGTGAGGTTCGACTAGCCGGCTTTCAGCACATTATCGGAACCATTCTTGTGCTTCGCATGCCATTGACCATTGGCCAAATCGTCCATTTATTGGGCGACATTCAGGTGAAAGACTTGGATGTTGTCCACTTCCTGCGGCAGATGCGTAGTATCTTAATTCCAGGCACGACTACATTGTTTGAGGAAGCAACACCGCAAATGCACAAGTCTTTCCGTGATTATATCATCGATGGGCACGCACCAGCAGAATTCCGTATCCTCATGGGCCATGCACACTTCGTAACAGCAAGAAGCTGTTTGGAGGTCATTGTCAAGGCAGGGAGCCAGGCTGATGTTGTTGTGAAATATTCCGTTCAACACTGGTATATACACTTCCAAAAGGCAGTGGAAGGAGGCATGACATGCGAGGATGAGAGGATGTGGAACTTGTTTGGAGAGATGCTGGAGGGAGCAGTCATCGACATTTGGATAAGAACAGATTTGAGGACGCTCTTTGTGAAGGTGGCCACTGCAGGGTGGGGGCTATTGAAGGTGAGATCAAAATATGGGGGAGAGAGGGAGAAGAGTGATGATCTTGCAGCAACAGGCCAATAAAGACAAGATGCAAGGGATTTCAAACATATTAATAAAAGCAACAGTGCGTGGTGGGCCAACCATGAATGATAATGGTGTTCCTAGTATACTAATCGAGATTGCATTGATCCCTAGGAAGTGCGTGCTTTTCCCCCATCTCTCATGTTTGTCTTGCTCAGTTTTTCTTGCCTTCTCATCTCTAGTTTGTGCGTGCTTTTCCCCCATTGCCCATGTTTATCTTGCTCACTTTTTCTTGCCTTCTCGTCTCTAGGCTGTGTGTGCTTTTCCCCCATTGCCCATGTTTGTCTTGCTCACTTTTTCTTGCCTTCTCATCTCTAGGGGGTGCGTGCTTTTCCCCCATCACCCATGTTTGTCTTGCTCACTTCTTCTTTTCTTCCCATCTATAGGGAGTGCGTGCTTTTTCCCCATTGCCCATGTTTGTCTTGCTCACTTTTTCTTGCCTTCTTGCCTCTAGGCAGTGCGTACTTTTCCCCCATCACCCATGTTTGTCTTGCTCACTTTTTCTTGCCTTCTCATCTCTAGCCTGTGCGTGCTTTTCCCCCACCGCCCATCTTTGTCTTGCTCACTTTTTCTTGCCTTCTTGTCTCTAGGAAGTGTGCTTTTCCCCCATTGCCCATGTTTGTCTTGCTCACTTTTTCTTGCCTTCTCATCTCTAGTCTGTGCGTGCTTTTCCCCCATTGCCCATGTTTGTCTTGCTCACTTTTTCTTGCCTTCTCATCTCTAGTCTGTGCGTGCTTTTCCCCCATTGCCCATGTTTGTCTTGCTCACTGTTTCTTGCCTCCTTGCCTCTAGCCTGTGCGTGCTTTTCCCCCATTGCCCATGTTTGTCTTGCTCACTTTTTCTTGCCTTCTCGTCTCTAGGGAGTGCGTACTTGACCTCCGTCTTTATCCTCAGCTTCATTCATCCCCACCTCCTATCCCTATCCAGATTGTAAGACCTTTCATTCCTATCATTAACACCCACATCATTTTTTTTCGCTTGAAGCCCTACCAAAAGATTTGGAACAAGAGCCTTCTTGAAACATGGGACAGTTGTTAATCACAGTCCCTTTCAAGGACAGGGATGAAGGTATGTATCCCTTTGATCATGGATTTGGATGACGCATTCAACTCAAGATAAACTACTGGAAACAAAACCATACCGCCATCCAACATGTGTTGGGCAATCCATATGTACTCAACTTAATGTAGCCACATGCCTCCTACGTTGAATGCTTCACTATTTTTCCCTCTGAATGAAAACACCATCTCCCCCATTTGAGAGCCACCACTTCTACTACTATTGACCCTGTTCACTCTTTCAAGAATGAAAAAAAAAATCAGCCTTACGAACTCCCAAGTAGAAATTGATGAACTTCTAATCACAACAGTACAGTGCTCTGAGTCGGACGTTGGCTTTCGGGACAGAGACAACATTGTTTTACACTGATTGGATGGCTAATGTTAGCTGCACTGTGCTGTCGGTGATGCTCATACTCTAACCTTATGGGGATACAGGCTTCAGACAGACTAACACCATAATTTATAAAGTGGTAGAACAGAATAATAACCCAATGAGCAAACCAAAAAACAAAATTTGGAAACAGCAAAAAAAAAAGCTGTGGGGGCCAAACGGTGGCCGAATCCGTGTATTTGCTCACTTTGTAGCTAGGAAAAAGCCATAAGCAAGGGCTTTCAGAATCACATAGAACATGCAAAACAGTCAGATATGGACCTAGAAATATATGTATATATACAAGACATACCTTCGCTTCGCTCCGGCAGTCTGATGGCCATTCATCATCTGCGATTCCAACCCTCGGCACATAGTTCAGTTTGATTCTGGAGAAACGTTCAAGTATCAATGATGGGCGTTATCTTGTGCATGAATGCCGTTAACGTGAGTTGAATTGATTGCCCAGGATACCATGAAGCTACAAACACAGCTACTGAGCATGCCAACGAACTGTGCTTAAAAGTCTCTGACTTTGTCGCTCCGGCTCTATCCTGTAAGCAAATTCGGAGGGAGAGGGTGCCGACTTACATGGAAGCATGTGCAGAGTTGAGAAAGCTGTTCCTTGAACAGACCAATAATACCCTGCCTGGTCACTTTACCCCTGGGTATCTTACCATGCGAAGCAATGGCCCTAAAGCCCAAGTTTAAGGACGCGTTTCTGGTAAGCTCATGCATCATGTTACCCATTGAGTTCAATACTGACATATGTTTATGGATTTTGATCATGTACGTGTCCACGCCGCTGCCGACGTTGTCTCAAATCCCAATTTTCACGCCGCCGTGCCCCGCGGTCTGAGAGCGTCTGAGGACGGCCATCACTTTGATTGAAACTTTGGACTTCTTGCGAAGCACCGAATGCACCTTACCTGTGTCGTGGCATATGATGTAATCTACTATGGATGCTAACCTCCTCGACGCATTGCAGACCACGAACACAGTACATTTTTCATTTGATTCTTGGAAGCCCGACGAGCGAAGTAAGTTACCATGGCAAGTATCAAGGTAATTCTACATGTGCTCACGCCCCATGCTAACATACCAGCGGGTTGGTGGCGTTGTAGTATTTCATCCGTATTTAGCTGCTGCTGATATGATGTATGTTTTGTCACATTGCCACTGTTCGAGTTGCTGACCTTTTCCGGCCAGTATTCATTCAGGTGTTTCTTGGCCTCTATTTCGTTTATGAAAGGTGCTCAGTTCTCTTCCATTGATTATACATCCACTCACTAATCCATCTAGCCGCGGAACGCATAATAACCTGCAATAGCGGCCGATAAAAACGAGCGGTGCCCGATTAGATTGTACCTTGATTTATCGCACAGATATTTGTATGTAGATATCCTGCATGAATGATTCAATTTTTTGAATATGTGTTCACTGTACAATGCTAACCGGATACCGGTTGGTGGCCTTTTAATATGCGGCGGTTTGCACTTATGCCGGAGCGAAGTGAAGGCATGTCTTTGTGCTATTCCAACTGAAGGTTTGAGCTTGACCCAGTTTCGACGTGTTCTACTGCACCACAGTGCGACTGGTGCATGTGTTGATTATGCAGTGGATTCTTCGGCCATTCCGTGTCCAGATCGCTCGGCTTCTCGAGCTCTGTGTTGTGATTTTGACTGTGCTGCAGAGATGTCGAATGCTGCTTTGAATGTTCGTCTTGACGCTGATCACAAGCAAATGTTGACCGAAAGCCTTTCTCTTGTTGCTACTGCTCTCAATATATCTGTCCCTGGAGTGCAAAATCTGTGATTCAAACTGCGAGAACCCATATTTCCATTCTCCAACCTGGATCTTCATTCTTCTGCATCCGGCGCTGATCTTTTCAATTCGTTCGAAAGTCATCGGAAGCTTGTCCTTCTTGCCATCAGTCTCTGCTAGAAAGACACTTCAATACTGGACTCTCGTACGTCGATCGTATTGATCAACGATAAGCCTTCTGTGGAGTCTCTTCGCACTAAGATCCACTGTTCTCAATTGTCCCGAACACATCCCTCAATCTCTCCCCAATGGTGTATCTGTACCGGACTGTGCCGATGTGCGGAATGAATGGCGAGTGAATAATATTGGCCCAACATCCAAGTCCACATACTGACTGTAGTAAGATTTCTTCGAGTCCTCTGCGCCGTGTGTTGTCAAATCATGACAGTCTTGGACAGCTTCGTCGAAAATTCAAGAGGTATATCCTTCAATTGCGCAAGCGCAAAGATACTGAACGAGAACAGCGTGAAAAGCATGAAAAAGTGGTCCAACACACGGAACAGCTGGAGTCGATCTGTCGATCCTGGCCACAACTTGTGCCACAATCCGAGTCCTTGAAGAATAAAATCCTCCGTCTCTTTCGCAAAGGTGCATTATTTAAGAACTCAATTAAATTAAGTTTCCGCTTCTGGTCAGAATCTGTTCTCATATTTGGTAGCGGGCCTTGCCGCTCGTCGGCCTTACCAGCTTTATCACGGCATTGGCTGTGCAGATCAATCAACCTCTCTGATCTAAACAGTCACAAATCACCTTTTCTCCGAGTTCTCGCCCTATGTCGACTTTGGACTCTCGTCACCTCCGCGCCGAATGCCGTCGGTGACTAGCCACACATGCGCACCCAGCTGGACTCAGGTCTTTGAGATAGCAGCGGTGGCAGCGGGCTAGCATCAACTTCCCCTCAACGCGCAGACCAGCGTCCATCCACACCGCCCCGCCGCCCAGTTCGCGGTTGGAGACCTACCCGTTCTTTCACTCCATGTACGGGCGTGGCGGCGCTACGCGGATGATCACGATGGCGATAGTCTGTGCAGTTGATCGCGAGGTGCGAGGTCAATACGGAGGACGAGCCGTGGTAGCGGAGAGGGAGAGCGGGTCCATAGCGGGAGTACAGCACTGTGCGTTGCCTGTCCCCTCTTGCGCATGCCCTCGTTGACCTTCATCCGCATCCGCTTTCCCCCAGACGTCTCGAGGCCTTCGGAGAAGAATATCAGCATCACACCGTTCGCCTCAACCTAGTCCATAGTCAGAGTCTGCGACCATCCGTATTTGCGTTAGCCAGCGTTGTGTCCCGACTGATGTCTCTAGCGACTCTGCGCTGCGCCTCCTATCATCCGATATCCTACTCTGGCTAATATTATCCCCTGAGCAGATATTGCTACCGTCGCGACTCGCCGATGCCTATTCCTTCCGGGACAACTGAGAGAGTTGATGGGTAGACGTCGGGATGGAGTGATTTCTTGCACCATCCATCTCTTTCCCACATCTGTTCCCTCGAATCCCCAGGTATGCCTGCCTCCCAATTGTCTCCCTCACCTCCCTCCTTTCCTTCCACGTCTGTTTTCATCTCTGACACCGACGCTCGCACGTCGCGGACGCACGCCTCGCCTTACAGACGCAGGTGCATTTGGCACTGAATGCACGACCGGAAACTGATCTCGCGAGGCAATCACCAGTCTCGTACGTCCCCGCTGTTCGCATTCTGCTTGATTCCTACATGCCATCGCCTTGCTGGAATGTTTTCCGCTCGACCCGCCCATCGCCGTTATGTGCATGTCTTTTTTACGGAAATGGAATGAATCTCGTTCGTCCCTGGATGTGTGCGCACTTTCATTTAGACTCGTCCGCTCTCAGTACGCGCATTGCTTTCACGTCTTCCAGTGTGCAGCCACGCAAACTCCGCGTGACTTACGCTCCTACTTCTCCGTCTTTTGCACGTTCGCTTGCGGGCTCGTAGTGGCATCCCTGCCCACATTGCGCGAGGCGACCCGCACCCCGCAGCGGCCATCGCGACGTCCAAGGAGCCAACTTTCTACTCTCAATCCAGGTCTTCTCGAAACCAATTTCGACGAGTCTATTGACGCTCTCGCAGACCAAACTCAACGACGCATTTCGCAGCATGTTCCTTATCGCTGCCCTGTATTATTATTATTTTTTTTTTTTTGGTGGTACGGTATCAGATACAGAAACATCTAACAAAAGGTTAGACTCTGGCACTGCGTAAGGGACGGGGGATTCGCGACCCCCAGAGAGAAGTGAAAACAGGTTTCACCCCACCCCAAGGAAATGCGTTGCGCACGCAACGGGTTGTTACAGTGTGGGACTGCGAGCTCGCATCTTAACGGTTCCTACCGCGCCTTCCGGGCACCGGTGAGGGGGATCTTCGTGATCGTTTCGGCTCCATACCCACTAAAACCTCGGGCTCTCTTAGCCAGTCTTCGGGCATTCTGTCCTCGTCTTTAAGGGTCTTGCTCCATGTCTGGAGGACTAGTAGGCAAGGTACAGAGGCTTGTTTCCCGTACTTCAGTTTATCCGTGAGGAGTCTGTCTATGCTTAGACGTTCATTTAGTAGAGATACCCACCTATTATGGATTTCGGTCTCGGGGAGAGATTCACCTCCACGGCCTATGACCGAGTCAGATCGAATTTTCCATATGAGGTACACAGATTCGGAGACTAGAATACGGTAGAGCCGGGTTGCGCCAGGAAGCTTGCGGCCCTTGTTGTCGCGTATAGAAGCTAAACCGCAACCCAAAATGCTGCCCATAGACAGCACTGGCCATGTTGGGTGCTTCTTCTGCCAGATTTCTCGTGCTAGCTGCCACACCACAGCTTGCCCTGGTCTCCTGCATTTTAATAGAATGTGTTCCATCGTTTCGATCTCATCACAGTGTTGGCATCGAGCGCGTTCCTCGCACTCCGGAATGTGGAGCCAGTACTTTCCGGTGCGATGGGCACCATGTATGGTCTTCCACAGGAAGTTACGGATTTGGCGTGTAAAGTCTTTGTGTCGGATTGACTTCCATATTTGCTGCGTGGTAGGAAGAAAGCTATAAAGTTCGTGTATGGAGGTTTGTATTAGTTTGGTGTTTGCCTCCGTTGTTAGCCGAACTGATGCTGTCTTTTGCTCCCTGATACCCGCGTATGCGACGGCCTGTGTCATTGTGCACAGTTTAGCTCCACGTACAAGGTTTCCTTCAGGTACCCTCAGGTCGATCTCATCCGGGTCCTCTTTCCGAGCTCCTATCTGGGCAAGTCTGTCTGCTTCATTTCCTGCCGCTTTATTTATTATCTCATCGTCCTTCCCCCTGAATATAGTCCTTCCTCTCCGGCTTCGGAGTGTTGCTATGAGGGCTTGTTTTTCTTTACGGTCCGTAACTCCAATCCATCCACAGTCTTCCCACTTTTGTAGGTTCGTTACTGCGGTGGAGAGGAGTGTATCACGGCTACTCACAATTTCTAGAGTCGCAGTTGGGGGGGCCTTTTGGATACCGATAAGTGCTGTCACAATCTCAGCACATTGCAGTGTTTGACTTTGTGCGGTGGCCAGTCGAATGGAAGTGTTCCTTGGGTCGTCTTCTCCCCACCAGGCACCACCGCCTGCTTGGAGTACCCCCTCTTTTCGGGTGGTTCCTGCTTGGATATGCAGGCAGATATGTTGTTCAGGTGCGTCCTCTGGCACTATGGGCTCCAATGTCGCTTCTCCTGGAGGACCACCATTATCATGTTTGGTGAAAATTCGGAAGCCCTCTGCCAGAGATTTTATTTGCTTAGGATGTTGGAAGTAAGTTATTCCATCATCTGGTGTTTCGATTTGTTCAAGCTCGGCTACTCTTGGGTCCCATTTGGGCAGCAGGAGGCCGAGTCTTTCTCTGGATGCTAGAGCGCACTTGTGTGGATTCCTACAGCCATTTATGGCTCTATCCTCTGTGCAGGGTATGCAGGTGCATCCCGGCTCTGCTTGATGACCCTCATTTTCGAGGCGGCCCACTAGCTCCATGCCGTCACCGGTTGTATGGACATGGTGTGTTGTGCGCAGGCATTTACTCTGTGCCTTGTTATTGTATTGAGTCTTGCTCGAATCCTCGCCGAAGTGGTGCCACATTGGGAGGAGCCTTTTGAGTTCTTCGGAGGGATTTAAGGTATCAAAGTCTACTCCATACTTATTCGCAACTCTGATCATTTCTCGCAGCACATTCGGCATATGCTTTTGGCCTGGCAGCTTACGGAGGCTTGGGGACCATGTTTGTAGGTACGTATTCGTGTACGATAGCTCATCTACATTGGAGGATTTTACATCATAGCGTTTGATTTGGTCATCCGCAACATATGCCCACTGGGCTCTAGTCTCGGGGTCAAGGTTGAGGTATGACTTCAGTCTCATGAGCTGGATGGCCTCATTTCGGGCCTCTAGGTCGAGCATCTTCTTCCCACCCTCGCTTATCGGGGCAAGTAGAGTATCTCTCTGTACCGGCGGTGATTTTCCACCCCAAACGAAATCCCACTCCATTTTGGTAAGTATTTTTTCTACGCTCTTTGGCATTCCGTTTACTTGCGTTAAATATTGGGTCATGGATCCAATGGTTGTCTGAACAATATGCCTACGGGCTTCAAGAGTTGGGTGGGTACGTTCCCACCTTTCCAGCGCAGCATCTATTTTCTCAATGGTTGGGGTCCATACTGCGTGGGCGTCTAGACCGTTTCCAATTCTGGCCCCGAGGATGCGGACTGACTCGCCCTCTTTTGCGATGTGAATATGACCTGGGAGGGGAGCATCCCGGGGGTTTAGCATGCGGGTTTCGATGACACTATTTCTATATTCGTGAGTCCCGATCGGGATTATTTCTGTCTTCCCAACATTGAATTTAGCACTTGATGCCCGGCACCACGTCCCAAGGACTCTTTGGAGATCGTCAAAATTATCTTCCTCTCTCTGCCCCTGTATTATACCCGCTCATCTCAGCGCCTTACCCAGCAGGACGTCTTTTTTTATTTTGTTTGGGGATGGTCGTTTTTGCTTTGCAGGAAAGCAGGCCCCCGCCTACCACAAATTCCGATAATTGGTCGGGCGTTCTCTCTTCGTTGCAGATTTCTCCCATCTCACAACACGCTTCAGCTGCCGAAAGGTTATATGTGGACGATGGTTTGAACGACTTTCTCCGGAATTCGGCAAGTAATGGTCATTCGCGAGCGGGCCAGGCACGCCCAACTGAACGTGTGCTTTCATAGGACCTATCGAGAACCTCATCTTCGCGGAGAACGATTACCTGCTCCTCGGCCACGCCGAGAAACTGGTATGTACCCCCCGGATTTTACATCGCCTCGTATCATTTATCCGCAGTTAGTTAAACTCATTTCTCGGGGCGTCTACCGAGCGTATTCACAGCTCCGATAACAAGTGCTTGCTCCTCCTGCGGCACGGGGGGCGTCTCAAGAAAGACACAGCAGCATTCTGCCCTCGAACCGCTCCTCGGCCCCAGTGGTAGGTTGTCCAATCCCCGAAATCTCGGGCCCCCAAACTGAAATTCGTCTTAGCGTTGCTCTCTTGCCACAATAGGATTGAAGAGCGGTCTTTACGATCTGTGCGACGGGCCGGATATAGCTTGCACCGGTTGACCTCCCTACTCATCCTACGAATAATCATTTATCGTTTTGAATCTAACAGATATTATTATTCTCTGCAGGCGATTCCAGGTCTCAATCTTGTCGAGTTGGTGGTGTTGCCTACATCTGTGTCGATTTCATTTCTTACCATCTCCTGAGCACGTTTCCCTGGTCGGATTTCATGATGTAGCGCGTTGACTGGGAGCACGCACGAACCCCGAGGTCGGAATCCTGTTGGTCCTATCGAGTCTTTGCTGATCCGCTCCCCATCCTTTCGAGCGCCTTGCGGTGTAGGTCAAGGAACGCCGGACGATTGGCGTCGACTAAGACTTCTTCATCGCCAGGTGTGATCTTGCCAGGCGAAATACGGGCTGGATGAAGAATGAGGATGTCGCATATGTAAGTCCGCTTAAAACTCCCTATGCTAACCGGTTCCGTCGGCAGCACAGCTTGGAGGAAGCACCTCTGAAGCCGGGTACAATTGAATCCCCTTGTTTGAACTGAGCATGGCCCTCCTTTTGAGACGTACACATAGAACATCCGTGACGGCGTGCCTCCTCCACACGTTTCTGCTCGCATGTCTCACCAACCCGAGGTTGTCCAGAAGGGTCATGCAGAGGTGGAGAGAGTCATCGGCTGCTCGTTCTCTAGCACTCCTCTCACATTCCCGCACAAGTATGAGGTCGGTGATAGAACCTTTCCCGCAGAATGCCGCCGGAACACTCATCATCGTCGGAATCTTCCACGTCACCATTTTTGATTTTCCCGATGTTGACTCCAAGGAGGCCGCCGCTGCATAAGCTTGGCCTCGCATCTATACTCGGTCATTGACTTTCGGTTCGTAGTGATCTCCATCTTTCCTCCATCTCGAATCTGTCCCGTCGTCCACTCAGAACAACACGCTTCCGCATTCGAAATTCAGGATATGCATTCATCGTGCAACGGAGACAGTTCACTGACTGGGATTCGGAGTCTTCGATGAAAAACTGCGTCGACTACCAGATCGTCATGTATGCATAATCGACATCGCGACGTATCCATGCTTGGAATTCGGAGCTCGTGACATCAGACTGTTCATCTCCTTTACCTGTCAGATTAGGCCGCACCTCATCTTGGGATCTTCTCGGATGTCCTCTTTCATCGCGTTCTCACTCGCAACCTTCTCCTTGTGAGTGCTACTACTCTTGCACTCCATCTCATGATTTCTCCCCAGACCGCAGTACATACTCTGAACACCACCGTGCACTCATGCTCAAGATCGACATGCCTCGCTCCCAATCAGCTGGCTCGTCTTGATTGTGGAAAGATCGAGCAAGTATACAAAGATTTCGTCCGCAGAATCTGCGCTCTGTACATTGCATTAGCTTTATGCTCTGTTCTCTGTGGCCAAACGAATACGAAGTGTCCCGGACCCGTCAATGAATCTTTCCTGCCCCATGCGCTGCGTCGCCGCATGCTGTATGATTAGCACACATCTTATATGCGCTGGGACAGGGTGGAGAACAAACTTGCAGAAAACGACGGGAGGAATCGGAGCTGGAGCTGAAAGAACAGTTCGTAATGTTTTGCTGCGCTCGTCTTCTCGGCTCATGCTTCTCAGAGTCGAAAGTTTGTTTGGTCCTTCCTCTCATTGCTGGTACCAGTTTTGCATCCGAAAGCGTTTCGGCGGCTAATCTTCCCTTCTGCCGCAGCTTGGCCCCATCTAATTCTCTCGTATTCTACTCCGGTTGGAGCTCGCTTTGGCTACTATTTGATTGATGCACATTTTCGCCAACTCGGAATTCGCGTCTCCGATCCTATTCCTGGCGAGGGCTGAAAGGCGCTTTGAAACTCCATACTGCACATGCTGGTGTGGATTTCAGTTTTCCTCTCTCTGTGGATTTTGTCTCAGATATACTCGAGTATGGAAGAGCTAGAATAATCTGTTTGCTCGGTGGCGTTCTTACTTACTCGGCTCCCTGGTATACCCGACTATCGCCGGGGACCATGCATCATCCCCATGGGTTAAATGCATCGAGTGGTTCTATTCGCAACCCAAAAGTGCCAGCAGCGCCTTAAAATCATCAATGTATATCGGCCCCTCCTCCGATACTTTATCCCATGGATGCGCGTAGCCCCCTGCCGATTGAGACGAGCTCAAATTCTGAAGATACTCCCCTACTTCGTTCGCCAGATGGCCATGATTATTGGACTAGAATCTTTCGCGAGGAGCTCATCGAGCTCATAAAATCTGGACTTCCCATTTGCGGGTCTGTTTTACGCTTTCGCACCCTACCTGACTCCTCACTGACCATCAAGCGTGGCAGAACGCACCTTGAATATAGTCTGCTCACGGTTGAAATCCCCACTGTCTTGGAACCGTGGGCTCATTTTATGTCTTCAGGCCTCAGTCATCACAATCGGCCATCTAAATACCACTGAATGGGCTGCGGCTACTCTTGGAAGCCTCACTGCTAGCGCTCCGGGTTCTCGATTATCCAGGGTTTGTCGGGCGCCTTGGACACAGTACTACCCAGCGCTTGGACTTCGCACCATCCAGCGATGGTCGGCCTTTGGACACACCGAATGGGTAAGAATGGATTGCCTTCAGCTCGGCATGCATCTAAATTTACGATATCTGACAGTCGTTGTAATGGCTTATCGTATGTAACTTTTCCATCCCTCCATCCACCTCTAACCCGTGCCGCGTAGCCCATGTTCGTGTCATTATCGACGCTGAATCTATCCAAAGGTGATCGGCGCCTGCCTGATTTTGAGGTGCATTTACGATATATCTACTCTTCCTTTGGTTCATGTCTAACACGTACGCAGTGATTCTCAAATGTCGTGTCATTATCGACACTGAATCTATCCAAAGGTGATCGGCGCCTGCCTGATTTTGCGGTGCATTTACGATATCTTAACTCTTCCTTTGGTTCATGTGCTCATATCTAACACGTACGCAGCGGCTACTACATGATTGGACTCCCTATCGGCGTCTTCCACACGTTCTCCCCGAAAATCTCGTTGGGACTTTGGGGGCTATGGATCGGCGTCACGATCTCGCTCCTGTACTGCGCATGCGTTGGGACATGGATTTGTATGCGGACGGACTGGAATGAAGAGGTTGGCAAAGTCCGCGAGCGGCTCGCACGAGAACGGCGCCTGATTGGGATCGTGCTGTCTGCTGAGCCCGACAGCGTTTCGGAGACCGAGGAAGAGTGAAACCTGTGATCAAATTTTGTCGGTTTGTGTATGGAGTCGCTAATAAATGAACTATGTACTTGTCGAAAACTCCGGTGAATCCGTACTCTGAGGCATGGTTCCCGTAAAAAGTGATGGTTGGCGAGTCTCTGACATTTTCGACTTGTGGAAGTCTCCCGTTGATTTTGCGATACCCTGATTGCAACATGGCGCGGAGGGTTATGGGTTGGACATTTTTGACCACGAAACAGCGAGGATTTTCAACCGAAAAATATTCTTTTCGTCCTTGAGGTGTTGATGCGAGCTGTGTTTCCAATACATGAAAGCCATGAATTTCGAAGACTCAAACGATGAGGAAAAGTACCGATGTGGTAGGGTCGGATGGCCCGCATGCGGAAATAGGTACTTACTTACATTTATTTTCATTTCATAATTACCCCTATTTTACGTTACATCATCTGTTTGTACCGTAAACAGTGCCATATCATCACCTTTTACCTTCGTACCACCATCCAGTGTCCAGTGCAAGGCTACGTGCCCAGAGGCTGCAGCGGAGCACCTCATCCCTCAAGTGCAAATCTTACCAGTGGGCTAGTTTAGCCACCAATCTCGCCGTATCACGCCGTCTCTTCGTCCTCTCATTACACGCCACTTTTGCACGCCATCGACACGGTCTCCATCTCCCATTTTCGTACTCTACCCCTCGGGCCCTCGTTCCACATTATATTTCCAAAGTTCACTCTACCATTATCGGATCACCGACCCTATTCAAGAACCTACGTCCCGGGCATCTCCCTCTTCCACACCGACTGTACGCTTGTTTGCTTTAAATGTCGATTTGGCATAGCCCAAGCAGCGCCAAACAATATCCCTGTCGCTTGCCCCTACAATGTGCATGGATTTACCTCCCCGTTTGAAGATATATCTTCAAAAGGTGTCATTTTTTAATGGGTCTTCAAAGTTGGTCACGTAGTAGAGGAACGTCCTAGGTGATGCCTAGCAAAAAATTCCATCGTCCCGTCATCGTATGCGGGTGCAGCGGGCGATTTCCCTTTTAGGAAGCTTATATAATTCAACGTCCCGACGTCCTGACCCTCGAAACATCCCACGATGCGGGCTAAGAGTATACACCTATATATTTAATCCGAGAATGTGGGTCCGGCCTATCTTGCTACTACAACCAAAACATCTCTCTCTCCCCTGGGGGATTATTCACATTTGCACACGGAAAGTCCTCGCGGTAATGCAGATAACGCCCTGCAACGCGACGCTCGAATCACCTGCACGTGATCGTGTTTTTTTGACACTTGATGATCATTGGATGATTTTACTCTCACTTCCCTCGGAGACGCAGGGCCACTCGGTACGTCTCGCTCCTCCAGCTGTTTCACTTGTCCTGCCCATCCTCTTGCTCTGGCTCAGATACTGCATTGTCTCACGGCGTGGGATGCTTCCCGTCCGCGCGCTCTCGCCAATATGGCAATACCCTGAGTCTGAGGTGTGTATTCACTGCCCATGTCGAGCTCCCGCTCATCTGCATCCTCCATTAGCTACAGCGCTGCGACGGAATCGATACAGCTACGCCCCACGATCCGGTGGTGCGCGATGCCAGAGCTCTCGAGCTGCCATCTGGCGGAGGGTCGTCGTTCTGCGTATCCGTGCTTCCTGCGCATCGCACGTACATGCTCCCGCCCCGACTTGAATCGGCGAGTACATCTCCTCCTGCTCCAACTCGTGGATCTTATTCACAGCTCACTCAGATCAGATACCCTTCTCCCACCGCAGGATGCTTCCTGACGCCGGCAACGGATACGTAGCCCGTACCGCCGCTCGCATCGTCCCCGTCGTGCCTTAAAAAATTCTCAGGCTATGGTGCACCGCATCAACGGCAAAATTTAATGAACATAAAACTGTTCTACTACCCTTTGGCAGAGCTAATTATCATACTAAGGCACTGCGTTCAGGACGCCCGTAGGCAGAGGGTCTGCCTTCCCCGGAGGGCAGACCCGGGGTAGTCAGACTATGCCTACCTCTGCCAAGGTGTGGGAAGGTCAGCTCCTCGTTTTCAGCTGTCGCATACCAATCAGTGATTCAGTAAACCCACAAAAATGTGTACATAAGTTTGTGCATAAGCGGTGAGAGTTTTCTTCCAGCGATTTGTTCATGCCGTCACAATGCCGTCAGCCGAGCCAGAGCCGAACGACTTAGGCCCAACATCACCTTCAATTTTTGTGACTCTACCTACTGAAAATGGTGCCCGATCATCATACTGCAAAGTAGGAGCGAAAATAATTTCGCCACACCCACCAGCGTTGTGAATCCGTGAGTGCAGGGTCGCCGTGAAGCTTCGGTTATCAAGAATTACGTTGTGTTGAGCATCTAAAATAATCCCCCGTGCATACAGGCGGGCTCCTGAATGTAGAAACATTGACAGTGGGAGGAGCTGGCCGTGTCTGTTAATTTCTGTCATGGCACGTAGGCAAAGGGAGGAAGAGTCTGTCCAGGCGACGGAGGACCAGGTTGGCTAAGGGAGGTAGACCTATGCCGATGTGATCGCGGCAGGGTCGGTGTTGGCACGTCGGCACAGAGCCACCCAGGGACACAGGCTCGGTCTACGGGCCGCCTGAACGCAGTGAGGTGTTACGAGAGCAACGCATAAACAATAAAATGCCGATTGGAGGCATAGATGAGAGCCTTACAGAAACGTGCCTATTTTTTTGACTGTATCTTGGCAAAATTCCTAGAGCTGAGCTACCGAAATCTCCGACTCGCCCAGCCAAGTCGTGCATATTTTTCAAAGTTTTACAAGACATACATCTACCCATCTCCGCGGAAACTCCGCTACCAAATGGAATAAAGCGGATGATCACGGTTGCCCGGAAGTACAACCTCAAATTTACGGGTTTGTCAATCAGCCATGAGGTGAAGGTAGCCATCCCCATTTGGAAGCACTCAGAGATTTGACGAAAGGAGCTCGGAGCACGTGACGAGCCAAATAACACCAACCTGATGAGCACGCTTCTTTTCACTCGCGTTTTTTCCAGCAGCTGCAGTGCCCGAAAACGCTTGGTGAGATCTCACATCCTTAACGCGATTGTGTACTCAGTTGACCCTCAGATCGAGCTTAGATGTCCGTTCCAGGCTCTGATTCTGACTTTGTTGCGCCAGCGGATTCCCAAGTACCGCTCGATATAGATATTACTCCTGGTTCCCGGCACCACATGCTCGTGACCGGGAATGAGCCACCGGATTCGACCGATGTGGCTTTAATCGAGCGAGCCGTATCCAACTCCGATGCACGCTTGGCGTTCCTCGACAAAGAAATTCCTCGACTCGTTCAGTTGATCATGTCGAAAAGTGGATCCTATTCCACGTACCGTTTGGCGTTTCAAATCCTCGACCCCGAATCATCAATCCTCAGGGATCAGATGGTGAAGTGGGAGGAGGAGCGTGCGTCGCTGCTGGACTACCGTGCGCAGAACAAGGCGGTGATCTCTCCACACAGGCGGATCCCACCAGAGATCCTTGGTGAAATTTTTTTACTGACATTGCCCGTACGGGTCCAAGAGGCGGTCTTCTCCATAGGCAACAGCCCTTGGGTGTTGACGCACGTCTGCAGACGCTGGCGGGAGGTTGCCGTCTCCGCCGTTTCTGTGGTCGCGAGTGGCCACCGACTACTTCAAAAAACCCAGATTTTCCATCCCTATGATCAAGACGCAAATCCGGCGCGCCAACATGCTCCGGGTTTATTTCCGGGGATCAGGGCACGACGCCGCAGCCGGGCATCAAACCCGGATGTTCCAGCTTCTAGCGCAGGGGTACAAAGGGCAGAGTGAGAACAGGTGTCCGCTTCTCTGCACCACTTGATAGGTGTTTACATGTGTAAAGAGTTCCAGTGCAACCAGGCTGATCGCACTCGGGCGTCTCACGGGTGCTCAATTCCTCTGGATAGTGCGGCTTCCAGCAAACATCACAGAGGAACAGGTAAATTATGAGGTTGTTGGTTGATACACCAAGCCTCTTTTCGACAGTTCCGAGGGTAAGGGCAAAATTTGAGAGACCGGGAAAATCCACGCCAGATGCGGCTGCAGAGCGCAAAATGGTATGGGAACTCTCCAACATATTTGCGACAGCATCGTGAGTCATACCCTTGAATGTAGCCCCCACAAAAGCTCGGATGTATGCATGCCGAATTGCAGGATGGTCGTCGAAGGCCCAGGGCACGGGATCCTTGTCTGGAATCGTGTTGTCAGGCTGAAACGCGTCGAAGAGGGATGATCTCGACTGGAAAAGAGGGTCGGATGCAATGTCCTCAATATAAAAATCCCCATTCGCTGCGGCTCCATCCTCGAAATTTTCTTCGTCAGAAGAATCATTGTCCTCTCTGTGGTTCACAAAAAGACCTTCATCCTCCGAGTCCGAAGAGAAGAGAAAAGGACTCAGAGATCCCGATTCAGTGGTGTCGTCTGTGTCGTCGGCTAGCCACTGGAATGCACCGAACGAAGCTGTCGACTCATCAGAAGCAGCGTGGAAGTCGAAATAGTCGTCGCCGTGGCTCTGGGAATGCGGGGATGACGGAGATGGCGAATTTTCAATGAAATGCGACTCGGATTGATTATCTGGAGGCACGGATTCGGTTGTGGAAGATGAAGATAGAGACGATACGGAGCCCAATGTCGAGGCACGCAGTATTTCGCGTTTGAGGTCCTCCTCTCGGTGGCTTTGTTCTGTACGCGTCGTCTGAGGTGCACCCAGAGGTCCTTGACGAATACAGACACTACATGTGCACCAAGTCAGGTTGGAGCTGGAGGGCATTTTGGATGGTGATCGTTTGCGCAGAGCTTGCTGGCGGCTGCCAAGACATCGTAATGGCGGTGATCGTTACGTGTAATAACCAGCAAAGCAGATACCGGTGTATTCTGATCAAAGACGATTCAGAGACTTGTTTTGCACCTATAACACATTCCACATTCTAATGGCGAGCCAAATTGATCCATTTAGCAGTCATCACTATCATGAAATTCGGAGAATACAAGCCGCTGAAGGAACGGATGGATTTCTCCGAATATCATCATCATGGTGACTACAGCCAGAGATGTCGACGAGGTCCAAGTCGTACCAGAAGTGCAGCAGAGCCTTCAAATTCCAGATGTTTTGCAAATCTCATCGAGCCAAGCTGTCGCAATCCAGGCATCAAGTAGTAGCGCCGGCATGAAGGCCCAACCTGAGCGTATCTTGGTCCTGAAGGCAGGGGATAGGAGGTGGGGGCTCGAGCTGCAGCGATGAAGATGACAGTAGGACGAGAGTTGTCGGCAAAAATCATGATTGATGCGAGGCCGTGCCGATGACATGTCATCGGCACGAGTGAAGGCACCAAAAGTGCGAGGTGAACTGCAAAAGTTACAAGTCCGACTAGAATTATCAGCCCAATATCGAGCTAAAACATAGTGTATTATCACAATAATTGCCGTCCGATATTCGGGATAATATACTGCCAATATTCGGCGAAAACATATTGTATTCTCCCTGTATCGGCCGATAAAAATTCGGCTCAAAGTCCGGTGCTTCATGGTAGTACGGGTTGAGACATCGTAGCTACGGCCACGCGTCCAGGAGATCCCCCGGAAGTTTGATAAAGTACTCGCTTTCTACAGATGTAGCCATGAGGATATTTGTTATCATGCTACTATCAGCGACTGCCTATCCGGCCAGACTAGGTAACCAGCCACTTGCCAGATATTTAGCCGGCCGCAAACCAGGCACGGCACAAACTTGTATGCGGCGATTCTGCATTCCGTCCGCTGGTCGTCGTAATCTGAGGTGTGGTTGGGGTCATAGCTTATCGCCTCGGCGAATTCAGCGACCACTATTAGCACGGGAGAGGATGTTTCCGGGACCGTCCGCGACTACAAATTAATGACAAAGCATATTCCTTAAGGTTAATGAATGTCGCCCCTAATCTTGTGCACCCGAACCAAGCAGGACCTATGAAAGGACCGAAAATTGAGGATCAGGTGAAACTGGCAAAATTCCTCCTGAACTACGCAGAAGCCGTAGAGGAGGATGGAATTATAGTGGCTCTGGATCAAGAAAAAGTCTATGATAGGGTTAATCACACATATCTGTTGCGAATCCTTGAACACATGGGATTCCGACCTAAGTTTTGCAACACAGTTAAATCCCTTTACACCAACGCAGAGATAATTGTAATGATCAATGGAGAAATGAGTGAACCATTTTTCGTAACTCGTGGGGTTAGACAAGGTGATCCCTTCTCATGCCTGTTAATTAAGCTGGCAATTGAATCTCTAGCCTGTTTACTACGAAATTCGGACCTTAAGGGAGTCAAAATACCTAGAAAAAATGAAGATCTTATAGCTTCGAACTTCGCAGATGTGGTGGGCAATGCACCGCAGCCGGATCAGAATGGTCTGCGGGCGGAAATGGGGCAGAATCCGGCGGGGACGCCGACATTTCCGTGGACGGTGAGAACCTGTAGTTGGCTCGGGTGGAGATCGTCGGGCGAAGAAGTTGCTGCAAAAGGAAAAAGTGGCCAGTAACAAAGATCATTTGATCGTGGCAAAAGAAAAGACGACGTGGAACACGAGGAGGGAGGTCAACGATGAGAGAAGGGGTGACGAGGACAGGGGGGCGAATCCTCAACACGTCCCAGCAGAAGATAACAGCGATAAGGAGAAGTAAAAGAAATAATCGTCGCAAGCACAGCCACATCCCGACGACGATGAACAGCTCCAGGACAGCGACGAGTAGCCAAGACCACCCCAGAATCACGCGGGTGGTGCATGGAGGTATTGAGACCGTGTTGATATAGTCCGCGGGAAAATAGAGGCAATAGTAATTTAATGCGAAGTGAAATGCGAGCTCAGTCGTCCGTCGGTGTATGCACCAACTCATTCGTCCGACGTCCATCCAGTGAGCGACGGACAACGACGGGGAAATGTGCGGGGTATGAAGCGTGCATGGATGAGGATGGAGAAACGAAGGCTCCCGGAAGCGGGAATGGATGTCTCGCGAAAAGGCAAGACAGCCAAAGTGCCACTCCTCCGCCTTCTCGCAGCAGGATCGGAATTCCAGGGAGATCGCCGACATCTGCGAGCTGCACATCAGTACACGGAGCATGCTGCACGAATCTCGAAGGGCAAGAACACAAAGCCCAGACGGGACGCCCGCGCAGCGGGTAGAGCGGAAGAAGGCCGGGGCGACGTCTGCGCATCCACAGGCAAGCGCGGGGTCATGCCGCACGACCTCCGTGTCTGCCCCTCCCACGCGGGGAAATGGCCGCTCCGCAGAACCTGTCGCACCGAAACACACGAGAGAACCCCCACAATTCCGCATCCCCACAATCGAAAAAACAAGGAAAGAAAAGACTCACCCACAAAACAACTGCCCACTTCCACCCGTGAGCAGCGGAGCCGCCGAGAAAGGACTGTATTGGTGCAGTGGTGCTTGAGGGCAAACCGCGCGTCGTAGTCCTCGTAGTGCTGTTCCTGGGCCTCAAGCGCGCCTTCGTGCGCAGCGTCGCGATGCTGATGCTGTGGTGCTGCGCTGGTCGCGGGTGGTGGTGACGGAGGAAGAGGTGGCGTTGGCGGTGGTAGAGGACTGGTTTACCCGAAAGGAGCGGCCCACGGCGGGTTGGGGTCTATGAAGAGAGGTTGTTAGGGTCGCAAAGACAGAGAAAAGAGAAGAACAACAGAGGGAAAGAGCTAGGCGGAGTGGGGATGGGTGGACGGAAGAGTGGCGCATGTGGCGCGCAAATGAGAAGGAGCAGGGTGAAGGCACAAGCACCAAGGACACGCAGTAAGCAATGGAGGGAAAGCACGGTGGGCGTGCGCAGAGGAACAGGGGGGAGAGGCGAGGAAGGATGGACGACGAGGGCCAAGATTACGAAGGGAAGCTCGAAGCGGGTGGTGGAGGAGGAAGGTGGCAAGAAGAAAGTGAAGTGAAGTCGCACGCGCGAAGAATGCGATGGAGGAACGGAGGTGTGGATCATGGTCCAGTAGAAGAGTGCGGAGGGCACGCGTGAGGAAATGAGGCGAGGAAGAGTGGACGGTGGGAGGGTGTATGTATGTAAGAAGGGAGTAAATCAAGACCAGCGAAAATGGAGATAAAGAAAAAAAGACGACCCAAAACACTCACCTCGTCAAGATCCATATACCCCGCACGCCCTCGTAACCCGTTGACGTCCCGGTACGCGGAGAATTGTACGCGTGAACGGGGCCCACTCGACAGTTGCGTCGCGCACCGGAAATGGAGGAAGGTCGCCGTGTGCGTGAAGCAGCACGCCTCCTGCGATGCGTGTAGGGTGCGAGCGCGCGAAGAAGGAAGTCGAGTTGCGTAAGTACAACGGGTGGGCGTCTGAATCAGTGGATGAGTCGGGGAAGAGATGAGGATGCGTGTTCGCTCGGAACTAGGGCAGGCTCAGCTCGATATCAGCCTGCTTGAGCGATGAATTTCTTGAGACAGAGGGCGTGAGCAGTGCTGGCACACCTGGCCATGGACGGTGGCGTCGGAGATGAAGTTGACAGCCTTGGGTCTGATCAGCTGAGATCCCCAGATCTCAGATCTGCTGGTGGTTCAAGACGACACTGTCAAAATCGACCACCAACCACCCTTGGCTTACCGGCCTCGATAGCGAGACTTCACTTAAGCTGCACCTGCGGAGCAATTTTTTAATCCCTGGCAATCCATTCCGTAGCGTCGTTTTTGCCCATATTACTGCCGTATGGTTAAGCGTGGGTTTTGGGGCACGAATTCAAGAACCCAGTCCATGCGGATGCATGGCATGTACATAGAACCTGTCAGGGTCGATGGCCGTCGGCGCCACAGAGTGACGTGGGACTTGGAACTGAGCGTCGACCACACGTTGCAACGTCCTTTCCACCTTGCTTTCCACAACGTCCATGTCGGACCACCCAAAGCAGCCAAAGCGCAACTGGAGCGAGCTCGGGGACGAATCGCCCAAATTCACTCCGAAACCCAGTCCGGCACCCTCACCGCAGCCATCTCGAAGCACGACGCCAATGTCATCTAACAGGCAAGGACTGCCACCCGGTCCAACTGCGAGTGAGTCTTCTCTTTCGCGTTCCAGCCACAGCTAATTGCTTCAACCTAGTCTTGCCCCCTAACCCTGAAAGTGCACCCAGGGGCGTCGATAAGGGGGCAGATTCGTTGAAAGGGGGTGATACCGCTAAGACTGGTGTGTCTTGCTATTCCACATACCTGCGGCCATTCACGAACAGACCCAGATAAGTCGGATACTGTGCAGTCTATGCCTGGTGAGTCATCTCAAGATATATAACTTGTATTTGCTCGCTCACTCAGAATGATTCGCTATGCCAGTTGAACAAACTTATGGCAGTTCCACAATAATTAACGGTATTTATCATATTACATGAATCTAGGTCTAAGTCATGGCTCATTTATTGGTCATTAGTTCATGGTGGGACTGGGGGTTCCGGAGGCCAGGGTGGGCAATATGGTGGTCATGGTGGAATAGGTGAAGGACCCACGATCCCAGTCCACAACAGCAATGTCTATGTCACAAATCCCGATGCAACGAGTATGCTCTTCTATGGCTTGTAAAAATTTCGAAGCTGATGAACCAATTTAAAGAATTGCAATTCATCAAGGAGAAGCTCGCCAACCATATTACAACACAGCATAAATTTACAGATCAGAGCAAGAGTCTTTGTGCACCTGATACTCGTGTGGAAATCCAAAGAGACATCTTGGAGTGGCTATCACCACAGCCTGGAACCAATGAACGCATCTTCTGGATCACAGGTATAGCAGGCAGCGGCAAATCAACACTCTCTGCAACTCTTGTCGACAATCTTCGCAAGGAGCACACACCCGTCGCAGCTCAGTTCTTTATCTCTCGTAACATCCCCGAAACAACCAATCCAGACAAAATTATTCCCACTATTGCACAGCAGCTTGCCGAATCCTCTCCAGCTGCCGCTCATATCATCCATGGCAAATTGAAGTATGGCTTCCCATCCTCGCGGAAAGAACAAGTGGAGGAACTTCTATTGGCTCCAATCCGAGAACTCTCCAAATCTGGCAATGCAGTCATCATCCTCATTGATGCGCTGGATGAGCTCGAGAACGCGGCTGACAGTGTCAAGGAGATCCTGGAATCAATTGCACCAAGGGGCTGTGACCTTCCTGATAATGTCCGATTCCTCATTACTTCTCGACCAGAGCATTGGGCCGTCATCTCCAGTTGGGTCAATATCGTCGGGGATAGAACTCTCGAGCTCGCAGTCTTCGAACAGCATGCCCTCGACACGGAATCATCTGTGAATGAAGTTCACAAGTTCATCATTGCAAGGATGAAAGAAATTACACCACGGGATTGGGATGGTTGGCCAACTCAAGACCAATTATTGCAGTTATCCACAAAAGCAGATGGCCTTTTTCACTACGCTGCAACTGCTCTTCAGTGGATTCAGCAGCAGATTCGCCGGAAGGGGACAGTCTCTCGAAACCAGGTCTTTGAGAAATTTGCGCAACAGGGTATTGGTCAGCTCAACGATCTATACAAACTCATTGTGACCTCCTTCGACGATCCCACAGAGGACACAGACTGGCGTGCGAGACAAGTACGCACCTTTCGGCATGTTTTTGGGATGATTCTCGTGCTCTACAAGCCATTGACCATTCGCCAAATCATTGCTTTATTGGCCGATATCCCAGAGGATGACTTTGATGTCAAAAACTTCCTGCAGCAGATGCGCAGTGTCTTGATTCCAGGCACAACTACATTGTTTGAGGAAGCAATACCACAAATACACAAGTCTTTCCGTGATTATATCATGGATGGATCTGCACCAGAGGCATTCCGTATCCTCATGGGCCATGCACACTTCGTAACAGCAAGAAGCTGTTTGGAGGTCATTGTCAAGGCAGGGAGCCAGGCTGATGTTGTTGTGGAATATTCCGTTCAACACTGGTATAAACACTTCCAAAAGGCAATAGAAGGAGGTGTGACATGCGAGGATGAGAGGATGTGGAACTTGTTTGGAGAGATGCTGGAGGAAGCAGTCATCGGCATTTGGGTAAGAACACGTTTGAAGGATCTCTTTGTGAACGTGGCCGCTGCAGGGTGGGAGCTATTGAAGGTGAGATCAAAATATGAGGGAGAGAGGGAGAAGAGTGACAATCTTGCAGCAACAGGCCAATAAAGACAAGATGCAAGGGATTTCAAACATATTAATAAAAGCAAAAGTGCGTGGTGGGCCAGCTGTGAATGGTAATGGTGTTCCTAGTACACTAATCGAGATTGCATTGATCCCTAGGAAGTGCGTGCTTTTCCCGCATTGCCCATGTTTGTCTTGCTCAGTTTTTCTTGCCTTCTTGTCTCTAGTTTGTGCGTGCTTTTCCCCCATTGCCCATGTTTGTCTTGCTCAGTCTTTTCTCGGCTTCTTGTCTCTAGTATGTGCGTGCTTTCCCCCCACCACCCATATTTGTCTTGCCCAGTCTTTTCTCGGCTTCTTGTCTCTGGTATGTGCGTGCTTTTCCCCCATCACCCATGTTTGTCTTGCTCACTGTTTCTTGCCTTCTTGTCTCTAGCCTGTGCATGCTTTTCTGCATCACCCTGCTCACTTTTCTTGCCTTCTTGTCTCTAGTCTGTGCGCGCTTTTCCCACATTGCCCATGTTTGTCTTGCTCACTTTTTGTTGCCTTCTCGTCTCCAGAAAGTGCGTGCTTTTCCCCCATTGCCCATGTTTGTCTTGCTCACTTTTTCTTGCCTTCCCGTCCTAGTATGTATGTGCCTGACCTCTGTCTTTATCCTCAGTTTCATTCATCCCCACCAGATTGTAAGACCTTCCATTCCTTGTTCACTTTTTCTTGCCTTCTCGTCTCTAGCCTGTGCGTGCTTTCACCCATTGCCCATGTTTGTCTTGCTCACTTTTTCGTGCCCTCTTGTCTCTAGGCTGTGGGTGCTTTTCCCCCATCACCCATGTTTGTCTTGCTCACTTTTTCTTGCCCTCTCGTCTCTAGTCTGTGCGTGCTTTTCCCCCATCACCCATGTTTGGCTTGCTCACTTTTGCTTGCCTTCTCATATCTAGGAAGTGCGTGCTTTGCCACTGTCACCCATGTTTGTCTTGCTCACTTTTTCTTGCCTTCTCATATCTAGGAAGTGTGTGCTTTGCCACTGTCACCCATGTTTGTCTTGCTCACTTTATCTTGCCTTCTCGTCTCTAGCTTGTGCGTGCTTTCGCCCCATCACCCATGTTTGCCTTGCTCACTTTTTCTTGCCTTCTTGTCTCCAGCGAGTCCGTGCTTCTCCCCCATCACCCATGTTTGTCTTGCTCACTTTTCCTTGCCTTCTTGTCTCTAGCGTGTGCATGCTTTTGCCCCATCACCCGTGTTTGTCTTGCTCACTTTTTCTTGCCTTCTTGTCTCCAGCGTGTGCATGCTTTTCCCCCATCACCCGTGTTTGTCTTGCTCACTTTTTCTTGCCTTCTTGTCTCCAGCCTGTGCGTGCTTTCCCCCCATTGCCTGTGTTTGTCTTGCTCACTTTTTGTTGCCTTCTTGTCTCTAGCCTGTGTGTGCTTTTCCCCCTGTCACCCTATGTTTGCCTTGTTCACTTTTTCCTTGTTCGTCTCTAGGCTGTGCGTGCTTTTCCCCCGCCCATGTTTGCCTTGCTCATTTTTTCTTGCCTTCTCATCTCTAGCCTGTGTGTGCTTTCACCCATTGCCCATGCTTGTCTTGCTCACTTTTTCTTGCCTTCCCGCCTCTAGGGAGTGCGTGCTTTTCCCCCAGCCCATGTTTGTCTTGCTTACTTTTTCTTGCCTTCTTGTCTCTAGTCTGTGCGTGCTTTTCTCCCATCACCCCATGTTTGTCTTGCTCACTTTTTCTCGCCTTCTCGTCTCTAGGAAGTATGTGCTTTGCCACTATCACCCATATTTGTCTTGCTCACTATTTCTTCCCTTCCGTCTCTAGCTTGTGCGTGTTCTCCCCATCACCTATGTTTGTCTTGCTCACTTTTTCTTGCCTTCTTGTCTCTAGTTTGTGTGCCTTTCCCCCATCACCCATGTTTGCCTTGCTCACTTTTTCTTGCCTTCTTGTCTCTAGCCTGTGTGTGCTTTTCCCCATTGCCCATGTTTCTCTTGCTCACTTTTTCTTGCCTTCTCATCTGTAGCATGTGTGTGCTTTTCCCCCATTGCCCATGTTTGTCCTGCTGACTTTTTTTTTGCCTTCTCGTTTGTAGCATGTGTGTGCTTTCCCCCCATTGCCATGTTTGTCCTGCTGACTTTTTTTTGCCTTCTCGTCTCTAGCGTGTGCATGCTTTTCCCCCATCACCCGTGTTTGTCTTGCTCACTTTTTCTTGCCTCCTCGTCTCTAGCCTGTGCGTGCTTTTCCCCCATTGCCTGTGTTTGCTCACTTTTTCTTGCCTTCTCATCTCTAGGCTGTGCTTGCTTTTCCCCCATCACCTATGTTTGTTTTGCTCACTTTTTCTTGCCTTCTCGTCTCTAGTCTGTGCGTGCTTTTCCCCAATCACCCATGTTTGCCTTGCTCACTTTTTCTGGCCTTCTTGTCTCCAGGAAGTGCGTGCTTTTCCCCCATTACCCATGTTTGTCTTGCTCACTTTTTCTTGCCTTCTCGTCTCTAGGAAGTGTGTGCTTTGCCACTATCACTCATGTTTGTCTTGCTCACTTTTTCTTGCCTTCTCGTCTCTAGCTTGTGCGTGCTTTTCCCCATCGCCCATGTTTGCCTTGCTCACTTTTTCTTGCCTTCTTGTCTGTAGCGTGTGTGTGCTTTTCCCCCATTGCCCATGTTTGTCCTGCTGACTTTTTTTTGCCTTCTTGTCCCTAGCGTGTGCATGCTTTTCCCCCATCACCCGTGTTTGTCTTGCTCACTTTTTCTTGCCCTCTCATCTCTAGCCTGTGCGTGCTTTTCCTCCATTGCCCATGTTTGCCTTGCTCACTTTTCCTCGCCTTCTCGTTTCTAGGAAGTGTGTGCTTCTCCCCCATCACCCATGTATGTCTTGCTCACTTTTCTCGCCTTCTTGTCTCTAGTATGTGCGTGCTTTCCCCCACCGCCCATGTTTGTCTTCCTCACTTTTTCTCGCCTTCTCATCTCTAGTCTGTGCGTGCTTTTCCCCATTGCCCATGTTTGTCTTGCTCAGTTTTTTCTCGCCTTCTTGTCTCTAGCTTGTTCGTGCTTTTCCCCCATCACCCATGTTTCTCTTGCTTACTTTTCCTTGCCTTCTTGTCTCTAGCCTGTGCGTGCTTTCCCCCCACTGCCCATGTTTGTCTTACCCAGTCTTTTCTCGGCTTCTTGTCCCTAGTATGTGTGTACTTTTCCCCCATCGCCCATGTTTGTCTTGCTCACTTTTTCTCATCTTCTCGTCTTTAGGGAGTGCGTGCTTTTCCCCCATCACCTATGTTTGTCTTGCTCACTTTTTCTTGCTTCCTTGTCTCTAGGGAGTGCGTGCCTTTTCCCCATCCCATGTTTGTCTTGCTCACTTTTTCTTGCCTTCTTGTCTCCAGTATGTGTGTGCTTTTCCCCCATCACCCATGTTTGTCCTGCTCACTTTTTCTAGCCTTCTTGTCTCTAGCAAGTACGTTCTTTTCCCCCATTACCCATGTTTGCCTTGCTCACTTTTCTTGCCTTCTCGTCCCTAGGAAGTGCGTGCTTCTCCCCCATCACCCACATTTGTCTTACGCACTTTTCTTGCCTTCTCGTCTCTAGCCTGTGCATGCTTTTCCCCCATCACCCATGTTTGCCTTGCTCACTTTTTCTGGCCATCTTGTCTCCAGGAAGTGCGTGCTTTTCCCCCATCACCCATGTTTGTCTTGCTCACTTTTTCTTGCCTTCTTGCCTCCAGAAAGTGTGTGCTTTTCCCCATTGCCCATGGTTGTCATGCTCACTTTTTCTTGCCTTCTCGTCTCTAGTATGTATGTGCCTGACCTCTGTCTTTATCCTCAGCTTCATTCGCCCCCACCTTCTATCCCTATCCAGATTGTAAGACCTTCCATTCCTATCATTAACACCCACATCACCTCTTTTGCTTCAAGCCCTACACAAAGATTTGGAATGAGGGCCTTCTTGAAACATGGGACAGCTGTTAATTATAGCCCCTTTCAAGGACAGGGATAAAGGTATGGATCCCTTTGATCCTGGATTTGGATGACACATTCAACCCCAGATATACTACTGGAAACAAAACCATACCGCCGTCCTACATGTGTTGGGCAATGCATATGTACTCAATTTAATGTAGCCATATGCCTGCTACGTTGAATGCTTCACCATTTATCCCTCTGAATGAAAGCACCATCTCCCCTATTTGAGAGCCACCACTTCTGCTACTATTGACCTCTGTTTGCTCTTTCAAGAATGAAAAAAAAAAATCAACCTTGTGACGTCCCAAGTCGAAATTGATGAACTTCTAATCGCAACAGTACAGTACAGTGCTCTGAGTCGGACGTTGGCTTTTGGGATGGAGATAACATTGTTGTGCACTGATTGGATGGCTAATGTTAGCTGCACTGTGCTGTCGGCGATACTCATACTCTAACCTTATGGGGATACAGGCTTCAGACAGACTGACACCATAATTTTATAAAGTGGTAGAAACAGAATAATAACCCAATGAGCCAATAATAATAATAATTTGGAAACAGCAAAAAAAAAGCTGTGAGGGGCCAAACAGTGGCCAAATTCGTGTATTTGCTCTCTTTGTAGCTAGGAAAAAAGCCATGAGCAAAGGCTTTCAGAATCACCATAGAACATGCAAAACAGTCAGATATGGACCTAGAAATATATATATATATATACAAGACATGCCTTCGCTTCGCTCCGGCAGTCTGATGGCCATTCATCATCTGTGATTCCAACCCTCAGCGCATAGTCCAGTTTGATTCTGTAGAATTGTTCAAGTATCAATGATGGGTGTTATCTTGTGCACGTGAAGTTCAGGATAATGAAACGCGTGTCAAAGGGAAAATATGAGTTTGGAATGGGACCGAACGAGACGGCGAGGACGTTGCAATTGCCGCCAAAGAACCGGTATTGCCATATCACCCAGCAGATCCGATGCAGAGTCATTGTCTCCCGATGGCAAAGGCAATGCCCGTGCATAGTGTTGTCTCACAGAACGCGGAGCGGGATTCGTAGAGAAATTCTGTAAAATCACCCGAGGCTCAAGATTGGATGAAGACGAATGAGCTGAAAATTGGCTGCAAAACGAGGGAAAGGGTGTTTGCGCGTGTTGATTGCAGATGCCGACGGTCGCTGACCCAATGGGGAAAGAGGCGGAAAAAATGAGTAAAATAATTATCCTTATGTTTAGAAGCGTGAAAGGCAAGGCCGCAGTGACAAGTACGGCGGTAAATAGTGCAGGAAAAAATATACAGAAAGAGAAGTAGAAGGAAAAGGCCGAATTTGGGCAGTGGTAGATAGGTAAGTATTCCACCCCGCTAGAGGCGAGTTACTCGCGAGTTTTTTGGCCTACGAGCACTTAGTTGAAGTTAGCCGAGCGCCATCACTTGGCTATCAGCTCATGACCAGCACGTTATCGTCTTGATGTGCCCCAAATCAGGCTCTCAATTCTGCTCATTTTTCGTGTATAGCACACTCAGCATTGAGCTAACTGTCTTGTAGGCCTGATACGCAGAATCTAGACAAAATTCCGAATAAACCTGTCTACTCAGATTTATGGGAACGTGACGGCAGCACTTTATACCGAAAGGATTATCGAGTTCTGCTTCCGAGTCGCTGTCAATCTGGTATGACGTGGGATTTCACGTTATACAAGTACGTACTCTTGGCGGGCACACGACCGATTAAATCCAACCATTTTTTGGCTCTGAAGGCTTTGGCAATGGGCGCGATTTCGGGCAATTTGAACCCCTTGGGATCACCGGTTTTTCAACAGGATGAAACCACGCATTTGAGCCGGTGACATACAGGCTCGGCCTGACAAGCTTTATCACGGCAATGGCTGTGCAGATCAATCAACCTCTCTTTTTTTTTTTTTTTTTTTGAGGTGCGTTCAATAACTTTCCGTAGGAGAGTAATTGAGCTTCACAATGAAGGGAGAGTTGGGCTCGATGCCGCTCTCCTTCCCTTCCCCTCCGACGAGCCTGAAGGCTCAAGCCGGAGCTTCCGGGCCGACATAGTCGGTCAAATTCCGCCCGCTTGAAAATGAGGCCTTGGACTTGGAACCAGGCCAGACAATAAAAGAAACCTCTCGAGGAGATGCGTCCACCGCATCCGTGCGTCTGTAGCACGGTATGTGGGGCTTCAGCTCCTTGTACGTTCGGGTATCCCGGCAACCAACCCGAAGGTCAGACGCCGATCAACCGTCATTACGTGCAATCAGCCGACACCCACTAAAACCCCGACTCTCTTGGGCCAATCTTTGGCCAGGGTGCGTTCACCCTTAAGCGTCTTTGTCCAAGTTGCTTTTACTAACGACACCTTCAGTGCTTTCTTCTCGTACTTAAAAACATTTGTCATAGCGCAGTCAATGTCCAATCGTCCGTTCACCGTCTTAATCCAGCGATTCCGGATTTCGTTGAGAGATTTCGAGCCACTGCCTTGTATGACGCGTTCGTTCCTCATGCGCCACACTAGATGAGCAGATTCCGTGATCAGGATCTTATGAAGTCGCGTTTCCCCGAGGTTTCCTTGCTTCATAATGCCTCCAGCCATTATCTGGCCTATTGTGGGGCGGAGGTTCTTTCCTGTTTTCATCTGCCACATTTCTGACGCTAAGTCCCAGACCTCTTTTTGGCCAGGCTCTTGACATTGTGTGAGTATGTGTTCCATAGATTCGTGGACCCCGCATGTCGCACATCGTCCTCTATGCTGTAAATTTGGTATGTTATCCCAGAATTTCCCGACTTCGTAGCCGCCGTGAATTAACATCCACAGGAAGAATCTTATACTCCGTGAGATATCCTTATCAAAGGTCGAGCGCCAAAGTTTCCGTGCGGGAGGGGTTCCACCCGTGGCATTTGCGGCTGCGGCTTTCGCAATTGCAAGGTTCGTAACTGTGGCTCTTCTGTCTAGCAGTTCACGGTAAGATTTCTTGTCCATCTTTATTTTCCTTATAATTTTGTAGGCTGTGGACTGTGACATGGCTTGGAGTTTCGCGCCCGGGATTGTCAGCGATGCGTAGGCTTCGACATCTATGTCGTCTTCATCTTGTTTCAAGCTACCTTCTCCTGCCAATGCGTCGGCTGCCTCGTTTCCGGCCACGCCAGAATGGCCCTTCACCCAGACGAAGTCCGTGGGTGCTTTTCTTTCACGAATCCTCGCAACCGTGAGCGCGAAGAGGTCGCCATTTTCAACGGTGTAGAAACCCTCGTCCTGCCATTTGTCTCGGTTCTTGGTGAGACCATCTATCGCATATTTTGAATCACTGTATATCGTCAGCGGCGCGTTTAGCGGTGCGGCTTCTATCGCCTCTTTTATTGCCAGGATTTCACCGACTTGGTTCGACGGGCCCAGTAGCCTGGGTACCCGTATTGCACGGTTCCTTGGGTCGTGGTCCCCGAAGTACACACCCGCTCCAGCCCGTACGTTGTCGGTTTCGTTGTCTATCGCGGATCCATCCGTGTAGACTACGACTGCGGGTGCAGGGTCGTTTGAGAAACTAACATCGGGGGCTTCCGCCGTGTTAGTAGCATATCCCTCGGTGAATATGCGGAAGGCATCCGCCAGAGTGCCGTCTGTGGTGACTCTATTGTCGAAGCGCGCGGTTTCAGGGTCATCTGGTTTATTGTATTCCTCATAGTCCTCGGGATGCATAAATCTCGGGTCCCATTTCATCTCAAGTGAGTTTATCAACGCCATTGCTTTGAGATAACATTTGCCAGGGTTCCGACACCCCGTTACTTCTCTTGTAACTTGGCACGACGCGCACCTGCAGTCCACCCGGTTCGTATGCCGAGGTGAGCCTACCTTACGCGCCAATTCTCTCGCGTCTTTAACCCACCTTATTCTGTGGTTCTCTTTTAGGCACTTGACTATTGGTCCGCTCTCGTTGAAGAGTGCCCTCGTCCCGTTCGAGAAACGGTGATACCATACTGGCATATCATCTTGCAGTTTACGAGAGACAGCAATTGCGTCCATCGTGACACCATACTTACGGCCGACTTTCATCATGTTGGCTAGGTCCACGCTGCCTAGATCCGAGGCTGACTGGTACGGGGCCCACGACTGCAGATATGTATTTATTCTCATTGCTTCATCAACGTTAAAATCATCGCCGACAGCTTTCTTCGCGAGTAGCTCGTCGGCTACGAAACACCATAGCGGGCGGTCTGGTCCGAAGCTCAAGTAAGATTTTAGCCATGTAACGGAGATGGCTTCGTTTCGGGCTACGATGTCGAGGAGGTTCTTTCCCCCGATGTTTGAAGGTGCGTATAATGTTTCCTTGTTCACACTCACTTGGTCTTTCTCTGCCCAGAGAAAACTTCTGACCCGACGTTCGAGTCGTTCTTCCACTTCGGCGGGCATACCTTGGACGGTTGCTAAGTACTGGGTCATGCCGCCAACCACCATCATGACGATAAGGCGGCGGCCTTCCATAGATGGGTGCCCGAGCTCCCATCTATCGAGTGCGTTCTCAATTTTTTCCAAAGTTGTGGACCATGTTCCAATTTGGCTTACTCCGTTCCCCACCCATGCCCCGAGGGTGCGTATGGGTTCTCCTTCGGCGGCAATTTTTACGTGGGCAGGGATGGCAGTTCCCTGCAAGCCATTTATAAAGCGCGTAGCGCGCACCCGATCCCTGTAGGTGATGTTTCCAATTGGGATCATTTCCGTTTTGCTGATATTAAACTTCGCCCCAGCTGCTAAGCACCATTCATCAAGCACTTCTACTAGGCTTCCAAAGTCGTCGCTAGCATCCAGGTAGACTAGCGTGTCATCTGCGAACAAGGTTGTAATTAGTCTTTCCCGTTTATCTCTGATTCTGAAACCTTTCAGGTCAGATTGTCGTAAGGATTCTGCTAGCGGTTCTATGGCGAGATCGAAAAGGAGGCAGGATAGAGGGTCCCCTTGTCGGACTCCCCTCGTCACGCGGAAGGGTTGGGGGCTCATCTCACCGTTGATGCAGACGTACGTGAATGCATCACTATATAATGCTTTGACCGTGCTAATGAATTCCTCAGGGATTCCGTACTTCGCTAGGGCTCGCCACAAGTAGTCGTGCTTAATTTTATCATACGCTTTTTCTTGGTCTAAGGCCACGATGACCCCGTTTCGTTCCGTGGCCTCGGCCAGTTCAATGACTCGTTTCGTCAGCCAGATCTGGTCTCTTATTTGCCGGCCTGGGATGAACCCGGCTTGGTTTGGGTGTATCAGACCCGGAGCGACTTGCGCAAGTTTGAGTGTAAGTGCCTTTGTAAATATTTTGTAGTCTGAGTTTAGGAGGGATATCGGCCTGTAGTTGGCGATGTCGGACTTGTCATTCTTCTTGTATAATGGGCACATCCAGCTTTCGGAGAACCGTGTTCCCGGTACCATTCCATTCTTTTCAATATCATTATAGACTCGGAGGAGGGTGCTCAAGATATCGAATGCCGGTTTGTTCGTAGCTTTGAAACTCTCGTATCTTTGGTCCAATACTTTCCAGACTTCATATGGGATGCCGTCCAGCCCTGGAGCTTTGTAGTTCGCGGATTTTCTGAGAGCTAATCTGACATCCTCTCTTGTTAGCCTTCGTTTCAGTAGTTCGTCTTGGGCTGGGCTCGTCCTCGTTGCGAGTCGATCCAGAACTGTATTGATCTTCTGCTCCCTGATGTGTTTTGGTGGCGGAAAGCTGTCCGACTGTATTTTTCCGTGATAGTCCTTTGCTATTGACGCCATCTTTCTTGAGTTCGTTTCATATCGTGGAGGGCACTCGGGGTTGCCTGGCTTTTGTAGCCTCAGTATGATGTCCCGCGGGGCCTTCGGTGCGTTTATCCGCGACCAGTATGTGCTTATTACCTCCCCTTCAAGGCGGTTTCTCACTTGCGCTGTTAGCCTCGTGCTTCGGTGTCTTTGTTTTTCTAGCTTCGACAGTTTTTCTTGCAATACTGCACCTGATAAGGCTCGTTCCTCCTCACTCAGGTCCTTGTCGGCCGCGATTAGATCCATCTTGGTCTTCAGCTCGTCCATTTCCTGCTTGATTGGAGGTATTATTATTTTAGCTCGCTCTCTTGCCTTCTGACCAATTCTTTGCTTAAACTCTGCCCATAGTGTCTGGGTATTTCGATTCGGGTTCCACTGGCCTACGTTTTCATTCGGTAACAGTGGAGCTAAATCATCCTGCAGCCTAAGGCCCTCCTCTTGGATGAATCCTGACAGTTGTTTGTCTCGGATGATGTGAGCTGGCCAGACCCACCTGCCGTGGCCCACGCTAGGTGCATCTTCGGTTGTGAGGCGCATCGTTACCATTCGATGGTCAGTCTCGATTCCCACTGTCTGTATTTCCCATTCAAAGGTGTTATCAAAAAGATCGGCTTTGACATAGAATCTGTCGATGCGCGATTGAGATCCTCCTTGTCCTACTGACTGGTGGTATGTGTATGCTCTCGTTGTTGGGAAAGTCTCGCGCCATCCGTCGATCAGACCCAGGTACGTTTTCAATTCTGTGAATGCATCGAGTTCTGATCTATTATCCGGGTGCGATGGTAGCCTGTCGATGGCATCCTCTACGAAGTTCATGTCACCACCTAATATATCTGGCTTTCGCACATTATTGTGAGTGGTGAACCATTGCTTTATCTTCCTCCAGAATTGTGCCCTTTCATGCGGACGGTTTGGTGCGTATACTCCTAGCACAGCTAGAGGAGTACCGTCGATGTTCTTCATTTCTAGTAGCATCGCTCTACCTGGGACAACGACGTGGGACGTTATCCCGGACGTTACGACTATATTCTTGTTCAGCACAAATGCAAGCCCTGCACGTCTAGTGGGTTCCACTTCGTCTGGAGTGAACTCAAGTTTTATGACTCTGCCAAATAGGTTATCGACGTCTTGTTTATGGGTGTCATCTAGGTGGGCCTCGCCTACTATTAGTACCCCAATTTTCTGTTCACGGAGAATTTGCCAGACGTGAAACCATTTATTTTCCCCGTGATATATATTGTCGTGCCCGGTCCCCCGTATATTCAGTGCCCCAGCTTGACTGAGGCCTTTGTGTTCTTTTTCCCTCTCCCTTGGCTATTGCGCGGCGGGGCGGGTCCAGGGTAGTCCCGCGCGGGTTGGCCCGGGATTGGACGCGGGGGTGGACGTGGTGGTAGGGGGGTGGGATTACTCGGGGGCAGCATTGTTCGTCGGCATTCCCTATGGACGATTCGGTGCGGGTTGCACGGGTTGCAGGAATGGGCCCCATTCATGTAAGGGTTTGCCCCGTTAACGTTATTCGTGGGTGGATTAGTGATCCCCGGCTTTCGTTTGCCTGGCTTTCGTTAGCCGGGCGCTCATTTCGTTGAGCGCCGACGCCTGGAGCGTCGCCCCCTGTAGGGGCTTGGGGCTGGCGTTCAGCCCCGTGCGTCGTCGTTTGCGCACTAGCACCTTCGTTGGTGCCCCCCGGTGTGCGCGTTGCACCCGGAGTTGCGTCCAGCCTCTCATCTTCGGCTGGCCGGGAAGGACCTTCCCGTGGGGGTTGGTAGCCGTCCCGGTTCGCCTCCGGGCGGCCTTCGGCCAAATCCCCTCCAGTGCAGCGGCCATCTTCGGAGGGGCGATCGGTGGCGGAACCGCCACTGCCTCCAGCCGCCGCGTCGTCGTCCGTGCCTGTATCAAAAGTCCCTAGGATTGAAAAACGGTTAGTAAAATTTTGAGTTGCGGAAAAAGGGACCCGCCAGCGACCCCGCTAAGGCCGCTGGCGTCTTGTACCCAGAATGGGTGGGGTTGAAGCAGACATCCCGGTGCGCCTCTGGGGAGCGCGCCGTTCAGTACCGCAACATGCCAGGGCTGCTGGCCGGCGGACCCCGACTAAAAAGTCCCACCGTTGCGGCGGGGCATCTGTGGATTGAGAAGGCAGCACCCTGAGGTACGTCCTTCCCGCACCACATCCACCCCGCATATCCCTCACCCGCCTCCTGTCCAGCGCCCGAACGGCGCCGCCAGTAAATTCAGCGGGATCGGGTTGCGTGCACACTGTATGCACGACTTCTTCCAGTCCCAGACCCGGGTATTCCCTTAGTGTCCCTTACTGTTGGACTTAGTTCACCCTTGTAGACAATCAATAGACTTTGTATTGAATCTTCATAACATTTCATACATATATTTCGTGGAGGTAAATCACGAGAGGGGGGGGGCGAAGAGAAGCAGAGAGATACTGGTATAACAATGTCGCCAATGGTGGTGCTGCGCAAGGACGCGCCAGCAAGGAGCAAGGTGTCGATGGTGGGGGCGGACCGTGACGGTGAGGGTGTACGTGCGGCCTGCACCACGGCGGAGTCGCGCGGGGCGTTCCCGTCGTCGCGGCAATTCCTTTTGCCGTCTTCCGCGCGGCGCGTCTTGTCCGGGATCTCCAGCGTGCTGTGTTTTTTGTGCTGCTTTCTACGTGGTTCTGGTCAAATCGGATTTGGTATTTTGCCTGTCCCGTGATAGTAGAGAGAAGCACGTGGTGCTATACAGATAGTGGGGCGGGGTCGGCGCTGGAGGCGGGGGTGTGAGGGAGACTCAACAAAAAAGGGGAGGCTGCGCCGTCGTCTTGCAGAAGCCAAGATAACCGTTTACCGTCGTTGTCCTACGCGGGCGGTCTCCACGGGCTTCAAGGTTTTATGCTTGCACATGGTCTCGCCCAGGCGTTGCAAGGAAACCGTCAGCGCCATCGTTTGCGCCGACGGTCGTCGCTAGAAAAGGGGGCAGCTCGTGCTGTCCATCGAGCTCTCTTCCGGTTGCGGTTGGGTCGTTGCTTGATGAGAGAGCAATTCGTATCAGGTATCGCGCTTTCGTTCGAGGTTCGCTGACGCTTCGAGACGGTTGTGGTAGACAAGAAAGGCGCTTTAGCGGAAGCGTCTAATGTGGGACTAAGCCCTCGCTGCTTTGCGATGGATTTTTGGCATTCGTTAGCCTTTGAGCCCTAGGAGCTCTCGCCCTGGAAGCGACTCCCATTTCGTATGGGGTAGGAGCTCGTTTGCAACCTACGCTGCGCGTTGCAGCGAGGAGGACCCGCAAAAAACGTCCCATCACCAAAAAGATGGTGGTGGTAAGAAGTCACGAGCCTCCTGCCAATCAACCTCTCTAAACAGTCACAAATCACCTTTCTCCGAGTTCTCGCAGATGGCGAGATTTGTCCCCACACATCAAAGTTCTCGCCCGACTTTGGACTCTCGCTCGTCACCTCAGCGCCGAAAGCCGTCGATGACTAGCCGCACACGACTAGCCGCACACGCGCACCCAGCTGGACTCAGATCTTTGAGATAGCAGCGGTAGCAACGGGCTCAATCATGGACACTTCTTCATTTCGTCGTAACCTTCCCCAGCGGCACCGTCAATGCGCAGACCAGTGTCCATCCACACCGCTCCGCCGCCCAGCTCGCAGTTCGAGACCTACCCGTTCTTTCACTCCATGTACGGGCGTGGCGGCGCTACGCAGATGACCACGATGGCGATAGTCTGCGCAGTTGATCGCGAGGTGCGAGGTCAATACGGAGGACGAGCCGTGGTAGAGGAGAGAATGAGCGGGTCCATAAAGGAAGTACAGCACCGGTATGTCGCCTATCCCCTCTTGCACATACCCTCGTTAACCTTCATCCGCATCCGCTTTCCCCTAGACGTGCTCGAGGCCTCAGGGCCTTCGGAGAAGAATATCAACATCGCACCGTTTGCCTCAGCCTAATCCGCAGTCGGAGTCTGCGATCATCCCCATTTGCGTTAGCCAGCGTTGTGTCCCGACTGATGTCTCTAGCGACTCTGCACTGCGCCTCCTATCATCTGATATCCTACTCTGGCTAATATTATTCCTTGAGCAGATATTGCTACCGTCGCGACTCGCCGATGCCTATTCCTTCCGGGACAACTGAGAGAGTGGATGGGTACCCGGTGCGCCCATCCATCTCTTTCCCACATCTGTTCCTCGAATCCTCAGGTATGCCTGCCTCCCAATCGTCTGCCTCACCTCCCTCCTTTCCTTCCACGTCCGTTTTCAGCCCTGACACCGACGCTCGCACACCGCGGACGCACGCCTCGCCTTACAGACGCAGGTGCATTTAGCACTGAATGCAGGACCGGAAACTGATATCGCGAAGCAATCACCAGCCTCGTGCGTCCGCGCTGTTCGCATTTCGTGTGTTCTGTCCCACTTCCCTCTGCTTGATTCCTATATGTCATCGCCTTGCTGGAACGTTTTCCGCTCGACCCGCCCATCGTCGTCATGTGCATGTCTTTTTTACGGAAATGGAATGAATCTCGTTCGTCCCTCGATGTGTGCGCACTTTCATTTAGACTCGTCCGCTCTCGGTACGCGCATCGCTTTCACGTCTTCCAGTGTGCAGCAACGCAAACTCCGAGTGACTTATGCTCCTACTTCTCCGTCTTTTGCGCGTTCGCTTGCTGGCTCGTGGTCGCATCCCTGCCCACATTGCGCGGCGTGACTTGCATTTTGCAGCGGCCGTCCCGACGTCCAAGGAGCCAACTTTTTACTTTCAAACCAGGTCTTCTCGAAACCAATTTCGACGAGTCTATTGCCAAACTCAACGACAATAGGGGCGCATTTCGCAGGATGTTCCTCATCGCTGTCCCTGTATTATACCCGCTCATCTCAGCGCCTTACCCAGCAGGACGTCTTTTTTTAATTTCGTTTGGGGAGGGTCGTCTTTGCTTTGCAAGAAAGCAGGTCCCCGCCCACCACAAATTCCGATAATTGGTCGGGCGTTCTCTCTTCGTTGCAGATTTCTCCCATCTCACGACACGCTTCAGCTGCCGAAAGGTTATATGTGGACGATGGTTTGAACGACTTTCTCCAAAATGCGGCAAGTAATGGTCATTCGCGAGCGGGCCAGGCACGCCCAACTGAACGTGTGCTTCCGTAGGACCTATCGAGAACATTTTCTTTACCTGCTCCTCAGCCACGCCGAGAAACTGGTATGTACCCCCCGGATTTTACATCGCCTCGTATCATTCATCCGCAGTCAGTTAAACCCATTTCTCGGGGCATCTACAGAGCGTATTCGCAGCTCCGATAACAAGTGCTTACTCCTCCTGCGGCACGGGGGGCATCTCAAGAAAGACACAGCAGCATTCTGCCCTCGAACCGCTCCTCGGCCCCAGTGGTTGGTTGTCCAATCCCCGAAATCTCGAGGTCCCAAACTGAAATTCGTTTTAGCGTTGCTCTCTTGCCACAGTAGGATTGAAGAGCAGTCTTCACGATCTGTGAGATGGGCCGGATATCACCTGTACCGGGTTACCGCCCTACTCATCCTGCGAATAACGGAACGAGCCTGCGCGGGAATGCGCGCGACCATTTCAGCGTCAACTTGGATGTACAGGCTTTCAATGGTTTTCATTGATCGTTTTGAACCTAACAGATCTTAATATTCTTTGCAGGCAATTCAGGGTCCCATCTCGTCAAGTGGCTGGTGTTGCCTACATCCGTGTCGATTTCATTTCTTACCATCCACCGAGCACGTTTCCCTGGTCGGATTTCATGACGTAGCGCGTTGACTGGGAGCCCGCACGAACCCCGAGGTCGGAATTTTGTTGGTCCTATGACTATCGAGTCTTTGCTGATCCGCTCCCCGGCTTTTCGAGCGCCTTGCGGTGTAGGACAAGGAACGCCGGACGTTTGGCGTCGACTAAGACTTCTTCATCGCCAGGTGTGATCTTGCGAGGTGAAATACGAGCTGGATGAAGAACGAAGATGTCCCATATGTAAGTCCGCCGAAAACTCCCCATGCTAACCGGTTCCGTCGGCAGCAAAGCTTGGAGGAAGCACCTTTGAAGCCGGGTACGATAGAATCCCCTTGTTTGAACTGACCATGGCCCTACTTTTGAGACATACACATAGAACATCCGTGACGGCGTGCCTCCTCCACACGTTTCTGCTCGCATGTCTCACCAACCCGAGGTTGTCCGGAAGGGTCATGCAGAGGTGGAGAGAGCCGTCGGCTGCTCGTTCTCTAGCACTCCTCTCGCATTCCCGCACAAGTGTGAGGTCGGTGATAAACCCTTTCTCGCAGAATGCCGCCGGAACACTCATCATCGTCAGAGTCTTCCACATCGCCATTTTTGATTTTTCCGATGTTGACTCCAAGACAGCCGCCGCTGCATAAGCTTGGCCTCCCATCTATACTCGGTCATTGACTTTCGGCTTGGAGTGATCTCCATCTTTCCTCCATCTCCAATCTGTCCCGTCGTCGACTCAGAATAACGTGTTTCCGCATTCGAAATTCAGGATACGCATTCATCGTGCAACGGAGGCAGTTCACTGACTGAGATTCGGAGTCTTCGATGAAAAACTGCGTCGACTACGAGATCGTCATGTATGCATAATCGACATCGCGATGTATCCATGCTTGGAATTCGAAGTTCGTGACATTAGACTGTTCGTCTCCTTTACCTGTCAGATTAGGCTGCAACTCATCTGGGATCTTCTCGGATGTCCTCTTTCATCGCTACTACTCTTTCTTGCACTCCATCTCATGATTTCTCCCCAGACCGCGGTACATACTTTGAACGCCACCGTGCACCCATGCTAGAGATCTACATGCCTCGCTCCCAATCAGCTGGCTCGGGTCACTATCATGATCTTGATTGTGGAAAGATCGAGCAAGTATACAAAGATTTCGTCCGCAGAATCTGCGCTCTGTACATTGCATTAGCTGTATGCTCTGTTCTCTGTGGCCAAACGAATGCGAAGTGTCCCGGCCCCGTCAATGAATCTTTCCTGCCCCATGCGCTGCGTCGCCGCATGCTGTATGTTTATCGCGCGGATCTTCCGTTCTCCAAGGGTCCCGAACTACCAAATTCCTGATATAGCGCGAATCACTTTCCACACAAACTGTCAAATGTGTCCCCAAATACAGCGGGCGATGCTCAATTATATACTGGTGCCAATGCAGGGCTCTCTCTGTCCGCATTTTCTCTTTCTCTCTCCTTGTCGTGGCCCAAGCCATGTCACCCTCATTTTCCCTTCGATTGATCTCTGGTGTCCAGGGCCCCGATGGCATACCTGTCCTGCAGACAACTCCAACGGTGGCTTCCCTGGCACTGCTGCGGTTCTTGGGGGCCCATGTGGCCCTTTGGAGCTAGTTTTTGAAAAAGTTGAAATAACACAAGGCATCCGATGGACCGCAAAGGCTCGCCACGTAGGTGATCATCGCCTCGCCTGTAGATAGGAGTCATTGGAACCAGACCGGTGTGGCGGAGCCGTATGGCCGGTGTGTGGAAACTCAACCACATGCTGGTTTCGGTTCGAGCCTGATTTATCGTTATTTTACTTACATCATTTGTTTGGCTAGTAAATACGCACCCACGGTGCCAGCAAATCATTATCCTACGTCTTACGCTCATCCGTGCGAGCCAGTGCGGCCTAGTGGCCAAAACTCCGTGTTTTCCAGTGTTCAACTTCGATCTACGTAACCTCGACCGTACGCACTCGGTGTGCGAAACCCTTCGACATCGCGGATTCACTCGGAATCTGACTCGTGACCATTTCTACAACCTACGGCTATCCTCCTCGTCCCGTCTCTATCACTCTATCTATACCCTCGTCTCCTTCCTCCCTTCACATCTTTTCTATTCTAAAATCGACCGGCCACCGACCCAATCCAAGAACCCGCCTCCCAGGCATTCTGCCCTACCACACCGGATAGAATTCAATTCAACTGCTGTGTAAACCTCTCCACTGCCAGAGTTTCGGCATTGGGCAGAGATTCGACAATCTACTGGGCCTTGGTGCTCACCCTACGGAATTCCATGAGGAAGTGATCAATGTTATCCCGACTGTTATTGGCGGACTGATGATGGAGTCGGGAGAGGAGTGTGAGAGCGGAGATCGGTACATCAAAGATTCCATATCCACGCCCCCCGCGACCGCCCACCGACTGTCTAAGTAGTCTATGGCCTCTTAATTTCGGGAACATGTGTCATCTCGATGTTCCACCACCTGCATTTCGGAGTTTCCCCGTCGGTAACATTTCAACGTTGCCTCTCTCGTATCATATTAATGTTTTTTATTTATTGGACAGTATATGTGCCATACACTACTAGTACACAATCGCCCAATTACGAAATGAATAAATAACCGATAACATTCTCTAAACGGGACAGTTCGCTCCGTATCGCTCACTGGGGCACGAGCCAGATGGACCGGAACTGTTGAATTGCCGCCTCGAGTTTAACCGGGTCGATGACGGGATCCGTCACCGGCTTGCCTGAGCCGGTAGCAACCACCGCGAGGTTCTTGAGGTCGATGCTCAAGGGCAGGATCTCGCTGCAGTCGGTGAGATCCGTCGCATCGAGGCCCAGCAGGCTCATCTTCTCGTGGGCATCAGCATATTCCCTGATCCTAAAAATCCAGATTGGGATCAGACTATGGAGAGAAAATTTCATTGAAGGTGACGCACCAATTGTCTTGCTTTCCGACGAAACGGCCGAAATCTGCCGAGGTGCTTGGGTCGTTCGCGAAGTTGACATCACTCTCAAGTTTGAAAGTCCCTAGTAATTGTCCAGACGTGCTTGAATCGAAGAGGTGGGAATTACATACCAGACAAAGGGGTAGGGTTCTGAGTCTCGGTGTCTGAAACGACTCTGGGTCAGCCTGCTTGCCTTTCTCACGATTGAAATTGGAATATCCTTACAAAAGCGAGTGTCCCAGATATCCACGGTGGTGTCGAATGATTTATTAGCCTGTATGAGGTCGACGAAACGCTGCTTTCCAGCGCTATGTGCGCCAACAAGGGCCATCAGCTCGCGGATGCTGAAGCCCATGTCGGCAAACCGGGCCGTCAGCACGTCGACCGGGTCCGTGGGATTCGGGAGGAGCCCATCTGGCGCGATATTCCGGGGTGCCGGGCGGCCGACGAAAGCGGGGATAACTGGGCCGCCTGGGCAGGCGAGCTATGAAAAAAAAGAGGAATGAGACGGAGGTTGACGGAAGGCGACGCGCACAACGTACAACGCCGAGGACACCAGCCAGCTGTGAACAAGAAATGATTATCAATTGATGACAGGAGCAGAAATAGACTTACATGTAACACATCGCCTGGAGCGACGCCGAACTGCGCGGGCATGGGTTTGAGCAGACTGACAATATTCTGCAGCCCGTTGTTCTCAGACCGGAGCACCTCATTGGGGTCCACCAAAATGGAACCGTCCGCGGCACCGGTCGGCAGGGCGTTTGCTTGTAGCGCCAGTGAGAAGGTACCTGGCAAAAATAATTGTATTACGATGTGACAATATCAGTTTTATGCACATACCTGCGTCGTGGAACGCCAGCCGGACGGCAGCCCGCGCGTTGTCGCCGCATCGGCCTGCAACAAATGAATTAGTACCTAAATGTGGTTGCAAAATTATTTGCCCCACCTTGGTAGAGACCTCCCATTATCGCATCGCGGATACCGTACCAGGGAATGCAGACCGGATTTTGTGCATCAGTCACGTTTGGAATTCCACTCCCCGAGCCAACGGGTTTTCCACCTGAAGCCGGGATGGGCACAAGTTGTGGGCTAGCATGTGTCTGTATCCCAAGGAGAGCTATTACGAGGAAAGAGAGCATCGGCGAGAAAAAATGCAGGATTCAGATCGTTCGAGGAAGATGGAAGCACCCCGAAAACGAGGAGATGAGGTAGACCGGGTCCAGAGGCGCCGTTTTATATGCTGAGGAATACGGCAGAATTCTCTACCCCAGGCCCACGACAGAACGGCCTGATTTCTGAATGCATTGACATTTGCGCGAGGGTTGAGTTCTCACGGAAGTTGAACCATAAATAAGTAAGTCTTGATCCATTGAGATTTTGAATCCATCACCCTGTCTTTCGGATCTGGGCGACGAACCTTGGCTACGGTAACAGTCTTCCATGCCAAAAGTTCTGACAAATTCCAACCGACGACTGTTCGATCAACATCAGCCGCGATTTATATACAGTTGATAGCACCCGGCGAATTGAAATTACTAGAGGGCGATTCCACTTACCCGTCCGGTCTACAAAAACATATTAAGTTTCGGAATTCAAAAGGAACAACAACAAACGCCTGGCAGCTCGGTACATACGGCCGTTTTCAAAAGTTTATACGGGCTTTACGAAACGGTGTCCTCGATTTGTGTTTCCCACTGTTTGCTCCTGCGTCTACTCCACAACGTCATAAGTGGGCCGGGACTCCACTACTGGCTAAATCCGCCGGGTATTTCCTCCTACTTTTCAACGCTCTCTCTCGAATTTCTTCGCGCAAACCAACAAAATACCAAAATACCCATAGGTGCTGCAGAAAGACGAATGCATTTCAGGAGGAGGAGGAGGAGGAGAAAGATGTATAACCGTGGTGGTCCCATTGAGGAACAAGCACACGCTGTACCTACACGAATGTATGCTACAGCTGTTCTCCACCACAGCCGAGGACGCAACAACAAACAGTGGTAATTGGCTGCTTCTCGCCGAGGTGATATCACGATCTAGAATGCTAAGACCCCGGTTTATCCCTGGAGAAGCTAGCCCCGAAAATCTTGAGTCTGCTTGTTTTTGTCCAGGCACTTTTTACTTCGCCACGCTTTCTGAGACTGCGAAAAGCGTTTTTTCAGAAGGTGGTCACTTTCGGTTTTTCGGGGGTCCAAATAATTCGAAATTTTTATTCCGACACCGGGGCTAGGGTCCCAAGGCATGAACTGGGGTCCTGCAGGATACATAATACATCCTGCTTCTCGTTGATAAACCTTCAGTGGCCCAAATGGAGATCTGTCAAGGCTCTGTCAAGTTCTGCCGGCGGCGAATACTCGCTACGTAATCCCGACCTTCTTGAAACTCCGTCAGGACAAAATGAAGTGAGTGTCCGCATGCTACCACTTGATTGAACTACAGCCGTTTTCAAATGTTTCAGACGGGTTTTACGAAACGGTGGTGCTCGTTGCGCTGTCGTGTTCATCTACTTGGCGGGGCTCGGCCCTCGATTCGAAGATTTTTACCGACGGTGGCGAGAAAGCTCCGCGGGACCTGATGGAATTATTGATACTCTCAGTTGCAAGTGGCTACGGAATACGGCCCGTTTTACCCCATGGCCAATATTCTCATGGGCATCTGCAGAGTCGTGGGGGAAGGGGACCACGTAGAATTGAAACTGGGAGGAAGGGAAGGGCGGATAAGTTCTTGAATACGAGGAGCCACCACGAGAATCGCGGCACGGAAATACATGATCCTCGGAATCCGGTCGGATAGAAACCAGCGCAACGCAGCAATAATCACCGTCGAAAGGAAGAAGCATCCAATAGAAAGGCTGCATACGAAAAAAATCAACGTACAATATCATACATTTCATTATGTGAGCAGGTAATAGAGAAAAGGGATGTACGACACATTTCTTCGACGGTATCTCCGATCCTACACGCGCACATTGTATATCTGCTGGAAAACTACCAAAGGGAAGGACGACTCGAACCCTTCTCCTTTCAAATTCCGTCTCTTCAAATTTTGATTATCCGCCCTTGGGTATGCCAAGGCTTATCAGCGAGAAGGTCTCTCCATGACACGTATCACCTGGGCGGGACGTCTTCGTACGTACTTGACATTGATGGATATTCATTCGACGCTCCACGCATCTGATTCAAGGTGCGGTATGCGTCCCGTTCTGCCGAAGAATCGCTGTCAGGTTGCGGGTTGGCTGCGGGGAACTTAGAACACTTACGTCCGGAATACAATGGGGCGGCAACCCGAGTACATCGTTCAGGGAATCTGTCAGAGACAACGGGTCCCCTTCTGGCTTGTATTCCTCCAAAGCGTCGTGTGGTTGCGGTCGAGAGCATGTATGCCGAGACATTGACAGGATGCAATAGCATCAGCCGGCGCTGCCTCAACGCAACTCACAATATCGAAAGGCTTGATCGAGCCAGCCGAATGAAGATGGATACATGCTTGGCGCAACGTATATAAGACATGAGGTTCTGTGGCAACAAATCAAGAGTAGCAGCAGCCTCGTCAGATCAGCTTCCAAACTCAAGTCTTACAACTTTCAAGTCCTCCAATCTCTAAGATGTTTTCCTCTGTTGTGAGTGTCCCTCGAAGATCCCGGCTGGTGCATCAAACAAGTCCTCTCTCTGACTGTCTCAGGGCAAGATCGTTACTCTCGCAGCCATGTTTGGCTCTGCTCTGGCCGCTAAACCCACTGGCGGTCCTGCTGCAATGACGCGTAAGTGATCCCTCTCCTGACCAGATGAGGAGAAGTCTTCTAAGACTTTCCCATGCTGCCAGAACTTTGCTGATTAAGAACAGTCCAGATCTGGAGTGGCCCATTTACTTGCCCGGCCCCGGACAGCGTCATTCCAGCTAGCGGCTCCGCCGGTACGCTTCTCGAGACAATCAGCATCCCAGAAGCCACCTGCGCGGTTGCCAACTTCCCCCTGAACTCGGCCTTCAACGCCACCATAACCACGGCTCCCAAGACTGGAACGGCCGGATGCTATGTCCAGCTCTTCAAGGAGCAGGGCTGTGGTACCACCCTGACCAACCAATACCATGGCTACCCCTTCGATAGTGTCGTGGTCGGCAGTGTAATGGGCTGTGGAAACCCTGTTGCGTTCCCCTATGGGGCCGTTGAGATTGTCTGCGAGTAGTCGTCTCGGGGAGTAGATAGAAGCTGTCCTTAGCCGAATGCTTAGCTATGTCAACTCATTGCACAACAGTCATATTCGTGTCTGCTCAAGCATGTCGGATGGTAGGATGCGCCTTGGGCACCTACAACCGTGTTCTGGAGAGTCATCGATCCACGAACAAAATAGGGAATAGCGGATCAATCCCCTTGGAGCAGACATTTTTTGCAGCAAGGTCTGCACCAAAGGTGCAGACATTAACAGCGCTGCCGCAGGCTACGCTCGACTCCGTTAGCTCCGCCCACTCACGCTGGCTTTCTGACTCCGATACAACTCGCCAGCGCCGCTGTGGGCCGCCTCCGGTTCCAAGAATTCCGCGTTAACCCGTTATGTGTTCTCCGTGCCGAGGAGAATCGAGGAAAACCACAGTTGGGGGACCAGCACAGATATTCTGAGGTGGCAGGCGAGGAGGCGGCAGCGGACGTTTGTGGAGCAAATCAAGACTACGAATACGAGTACTTACATACCTCGGTGTTCGATAAAAAGAAGACTACAATGCGATGCGGCGACGAAAGGAGATTATTCAACTGCATTTTGACAGGTTCTGGACCCACGTTGGCCGAGCTTTGGCGAGGTCGGCGCGAGGTCGGTCCAGGGCCTCGGCAAATTCGCCTACTGTAGAGTTTCATTCAATTCGGATGTCACGCGTCACAGGGGGCCAAAATTTCAGAAAATTTTCGAACCTGTCATGGATCACCGAGGGGATTTCCGAATGTCCCAAAAAAAGTCACAAAATCAGCGCAGAAGGGCGCAAAAAAACCAATTTTTTGGGCGCGCAGCGCGTTCTGCTTTGGACGCCACCGGTAGATTGTTGGAGGGGTATTGAGAGCTTTTTTGGCCCATCCGGAATCTCAAGGACGTCGGGAAGACCAGCCATTGCATGCAAGAGGCAGCGGGATCCGCACAAAAAAGGAGAAGTTAGGTAATCTAATTGATCTACCACTTACTACTCTGAATGGGGGTTTTTCTTGGCATTAAAATACAAATCCGCGCAGACATTGATTCTTTCATTTATACTTGCTTTTCTAAGAGGATCCGCGAGGTACCCTGCCTTTTTTCAGGGGATTTATGAATTTCTTTCTTCTGTCACAGTCAAGACGGCGGATTTATGAAAACTCAAGTTCGGATGTATGGGTCACAGGTCACAGCCGTGGAGAATTGAATGAAACTCTACAGTAGGTTCGGCGAGGCCCCCGGACCGACCTAGCACCGACCTCGCCAAAGCTCGGCTAATGGGGTCCAGGCTCGGCTCGAGGAACTGTCAAAATGCAGTGATTGTCCTTGCAGGATACGAACCCAGAATTCGCCATTTACTTACTTCTGTTCCCTGTCCACAAGCCGATCTAATTGCCTCAATCGCAGTGAGCCATCATCGACGACGAAGGAAGCGAATATCATAACAAGCATCGTACAATTGAACGTACGGCTCTGTCCATTCATTTATCATTCCGCCTTGTTGACGAAGTCAGTCGCTAACAATCTCCACCGCCCGCTTAACAACAACTTGAGCCTATTCTTCGGCTGGATCTTCTCATGCCGCTTCCTACCCCACGGATCGTCTGGGTCCGGCTTCCAGTCGTCGGGGATGCGCGATTCGGGCGGCTGCGCGGCGGACGGGAGGGATAGTTCGGAGGAGGCATGTAGGACGCGGAGGAGGATGAAGGAAGCTTATTAGGCGATCTAGTCGAGAGGGAGTGTGTCGTGTCAGTTGGATTGCGGTGCCGGGTGGGGAGAGGTGCGGGCCACTGGCCAGAAATCGGCCGGGATGTTCGGACAAATGAAAGACAAGAGCTTACGGTACTTGTGCAGCCGCTCGTTGATGAACCGCTTCGGATAGAATTGGAGGCTAGACAGAATACTATTAGTGTCTCATCGCGAACGGCAATTCAAGGCAATTCACCATCAGGTCCCCAGAGTTTTTTGCGGGGATGCATCACGATGAGAGCATAGAGGACCCCCCTCATTTTTTGAGCGTCACGTTAACGAGTTTCACCGAGTAACAAAACAGGAGGAGAAACGAACCTGACAATCAAAGGCATATCCCTCCCGCAGACGAGTCTTCATCTGACTGATTGCGTCCTCGACGTGAGTGTGGAAGTTGTCGAAGTCGCTGAGACCATCCTTGTCAAAGAAGGGTCTCGTCAGGTCGCGGTGGAACTTCCGCATCAAGCCTTAACCCAATGATAAATTATTCTGTGAGAACTTATATCCTAGACAGTGGTATGGTGCTCTGTTCGAAATTTGATCCCCCAAAAAACGGTTTTTCCAGTACTTGTTTGCCGAAGGTCCGTGGAGATGATTTCTTCAGTGATAAATGGGGCATGATGCAGTCATCACTCTTGAAAGTTATCAGGAGTCATTATGGCGTAGTGTTCACTGGGACTGAGGACTCAAGGACTCAGGTACTGGTGGCTGAGTACAGGTGCCCAATGGTGTCCTACCCACCTTGAGGGCAGATATGCACTATTGCGTTGTAAATGGGTATACTGGACCTATATACCACGCAAGAATATAGTAGAGTATAGAGGGACTCTAAGATCTTGAAAAAAGAAAGTGTTCCAGAACTGAAGTTCTTTTCTGGTTTTGATTTTTGCAAGGCAATCGGGGTTGGCTCTATTGTGACCTTAGCTCTTTAATCTTCAATCGGCGACAAACAAAAACAAATAAAAATAAAAATTCAAACGAGACAGGAGGTCCATCCATGGCGTGGTACCCATAGCTAATAGGTTAGGCACAAAATTTATCGGCCAGACTTCAGCACCTTCGAAAGATAGAAGAATCAATGATACAATCAACCATTGGTTGGACTGTCAAAAACATAGCTCATTAGGAAACGAAAGCAAATATTTTAAAAAACGACAGCTATGAGGATCCAAACCACGACCTCCATGGTACCCAAACACGACCACTCAAATGTGGCAGAGGGGTAAATGGGCCTACAGGACCCACTACCTAAAGTTAGTGGGCATAGTGAGCATGGTGCCTACCTATGTTCAGAGCACTTTTGAGGTATTTGGCAGCACCTACTAGGGTCCTTACTTCGTCTTGTCCTAACCGTGGAAGTTACTTAGCTGTCAACAAGCAACTTTCGCCAAGCATATCGTAAAGTACCGTAAAGTTAGCCCCACCAAGTCAAACGGGCGATCAAAAGTTCAAGTTAGTTGTCACAAGTTACTATATTCACTCTCAACGAACACCACCCGCGCAAATGACTCGAAATGACCCTCTCACCTGAGGCCCGGAGGTATTTTGTTGACCATATATAGTATAATCCCACATACCAAGCTCCAGCTTTCCCTGACCAATACGCCACTGCACTCTCTCACCTATAAATGCCGTCCCCCAGATTTTGTGTTGGCCTGTTCTCGCCTTCCACGAACTATGGACCCACAACACCGTATTAGTATTATGCCGGTGCCACTTCTCCGAGTCATCGCAAGCGGGAGATGATCTGCCGCCCGTCCCATGTCGGTCTGTACGCGTGGTACTGACCACAGAAAGCTTAGTCATCTTGTTCATTAGATTTCAGTAGTTCCAAAGCTAATGGAAATAGTCGGTAAGTCTGGGCAGGGTCATTAGGTGTAGAACATTGATTCGGACTGACTTTCCCAGAGGCTGCAAGATCCTTATCCCAGCTTCTAAAATCGGTAACTCCTTACACAAACATTCGGAATTTCATGAGGGCGATCTCGTAGCCTCCCTGGTTCAAGTGAATTCAGAGTCAGTTCAAATTATATTAACGGGTGTACGGACCTGAGGAAGCTGGGTGAACTTCCAGTTGGACACGGCTGATATGATCTGCGTTAGATGCCACACTTGAGGCGAAGAATACAATTCTCACCAGGAAGCTCCACCACGTTCCACTCATTGAGCATGTCCCCGGTAATGTCGGCCATGGCGAATTCGTTCTCTGAGAAACAAACGTGGTGTGATGCGTACATGTGGTGCGCGGAGTAGCGGAAAGCGCGAGAATACTCACGGATAGACATGGTGTTCACGTATGCCTTGAGCATCGGGCGGAAGTCCGCCTCGACGGTCAGTCTCGAGCTGTCAATCGTCAATGCAAGTGGCTTGAATCCACGGAATACGAGTGAGACATCTATACCTGGCTTCCCACAAGAATATGGGGCTGTATACGTCCACACCCCCCCTGTGGTGCAGGGTTCCTGGAAGAGATAGAAAAGCTGAGGACCGCCTCTCAACGACAGAGTTTTGCACTGAACATACCGACACTGACACTCTGCCTGTAGGGCGTTGTATTCTTTGCCTTGATCAATGCCCCACTGTTGTCGGACTTGGTGGAGCTGCCCCACACGGCAATGCCGTCTGACCAATTGAGATCCACGGAGTTGCCGGGCTATGCAATATAAGCCTACACCCTGGACAAGAAAGAGAGGGCACTCACCTTCATCTCGACAGTCGAAGCGCCATAGATCATGTTTCCACTGTCCTACGAAATATGTGACCAGCTTCAGAGTGACAGTCGGGTATTGAAGAATACTCACATCCTGCGAGACCCCAAATGCGAGGCGCCCGCTGTATGAGACGACAGCGGTATTCATGGCCTTCGACCCAGGGACGGAGCGCATCGCGATGACTTTCCTGTTACACGTAAAGCATGTTTCAGGTGGTGGTAATTTGCTACTAACCAAGCTACTACCTTCTGCTCAGCGCTGAGCTTGATCTCGGCCGGCGGTGTGAAGGCCAACATGAGGTTGACGTTCGTTCTGGGGCAGCATGTGTTACCAATTGAAACCGCTCCGCGAAGGTCGCGAACCTTTTTGAGCTCGCCAGGGAAGTAGTGGAAGATCATGTTGCGGTTCATGTTTGCCAGCGAGGGTTGGAAGAGAGTGGCTGCGAGAGGGGAAGAGCAAAATACTGAGAGTGTTGAGGAGCTGGCAGACGCTGGCAGGTCTTTATACAGGAAGTCGCTTCCAAATGCGCAGTCTTACGTTGCTCGGAGGTGTTGTATGGCCGGTCCCTGAAGCACGTGCCCGGTTCCAAACGTGTCGTGTAGTCTGCCACGACCCCGAGTTGACCATTGAGAATGACTCGAGACGACCACCAGGGAGATGAATTATGGGCGGTCATTTCCCTGGAAAACGAGAGAACCAGCATTTACTGGCTGACGCGTCCACCAATTTTCTTGTTCGGGTCGGGGAACGCCAATGTTAGAATTCTTCGCTCGCTGTCATCGCCACCGCCGCCCATGTCAAGGCACCGTGTTCCTCACCCCTTGCATTTATTGTTTACATCTCCTGCCCTTGTTTCTTACAATCTTTCTAGTCGGATTAGTTTTTGAGATGCATGGACGACTTGCGTTATCATAGGTGTCAGGGGCTGGAGTTTTGCAAAGAGCGACAGCACCCATACGTTTCTGGGGTCGGATGCTGTGTGGACTTCAAGTCAGCGAGAGAGAAACCAACGTCACTTAGTTTTTTTAAATGAATTTAGACGTGATAAATTCGGAATGCGCTAACAGTTTTGCCAACCTGGTGAGTGGATCGCCACTTGTGCATGAGACAGAAAGATTTTCTGCGCAGAAACGGAAAACTTTAATACTCGGGCTTACCGAATCAGCGCACAACATCTCGCATCTTGTGTAAACACGTACTAAACTCATTCCTGGCGCTTTAGTCTACTCGGTTCATTTGAATATATGCTGGAAGTACAACGTATACCGTCCTTCGCTTGGCAGTCTAACTGGCATCAGTTCGAAGAAATAAACGGGTTTTGTAATTGAAGATACAATAACCCCGTTCAGGTTGAAGTCACAGTTGCGGCGGCTGTCTGCGGGAAGGCGGGGCAAATCTTTGACGCCAACGCCCGCTGAAAATGTCGAGGAGTCAATCCCTGAGACGTAGGAGGCAGCGGTGAAGCAGGAAAACTAAACATGAGATGGCGATTCATGAGAATCGCCTTGGAATCACCTCCTCGATGCAGTCGCCATATCAGTCTCCGCGTAAGGAGACGAATTGGGGAGAGTCAACCTCTGGAATAGATGAGGTGTGCGACAGATCTTCCGGCCGATTAAAGGCGCACTTAGACCGCCATAAGTAGATGTTGCCTAGACATGGGTCTCCGCTGTTCAAGGGACCGGTGGTTCAACTTCTCCGAACATTTCCCAGCCTGTGATGCGCTTCATTGTTACGCTTGCGGCGTGCTAAATGTTGCCTTGGGGTAGAGATGTCCGCCGCCCAGGGACCAGGCGGTGCAACTCCTTGGAGCAACGCAACCTTCGGGTGCCTGCAATTTCAACGCATAAATACCGACCAGCATCTTCCTGACTCTTCAGCACTCTCAGTCGCTTCAGCTCTCACCTTCCCTCTCGCCCCCTTTCTCTCCCAACACTCGCTGGCAAACATGAACCGCAACATGATCATCAACTACTGCCCTGGCGAGCTCACAGCGGTTCGACTTTAGCGGAGCTCGGGTTCGATTGTTAATGCATGCTGCCCGCAGGACGTCACCCTTATGTTGACCTTCACGCCGCCGTCCCCGAACAAGCTCAGCACCGAGCAGAACATGGTAGCTTGGTTAGTCCCAGCTCACAACCACATGAGTTGTGCTTTATGTGTAACAGGAAAGTCATCAAGCTAAAATCCGTTCCCGGGTCGAAGGCAAACAACGCCGCTGTCGTCTCATACAGTGGGCGCCTCGCATTTGGACTCACGCAGGATGTGAGTATCCTTTCATACCCGTTTGCGATTTTAAAGCCAACCATGTACTTCTTAGGACATTGGAAACGTCATCTATGGCGCTTCGACCGTCGAGATGCAGGTAAGCATCAACTCGTTCGTGTCCATGGTGTGAGCGTATAGAAATTTCTTTCCATAGCTCGGCGACTCCATTGATGTTAATTGGAGTGATGATGTCGGCATGTGGGGCCTCCCCGTCAAGGGCGGCGACATCGGAACCTTGATCAAGGCAAAGAACACGACAGACTACAGGCAGAACATTAGTGTCGGTGAGTTCAGTTTAATGCTCTGTTGTTGAGAGTGGTTCCTCAGCTTTTCCATCTTCTGCAGGGACCTTACAGAACGTGGGGGCATGGAAGTGTACACCCCCTCCTTCATGTGGAAAGTCGGGTATGGTATTCCTCCTGCAAGCCACTTATATTAATAATCGGCAGTTCGAAACTGGGCATCGAGGCCGACTTCCACCCGATGCTCAAGGCGTACGTGAACCTCGGGTACCAGCGTGAGTGTTCCATATCTTGCCTGACTGCACACCACGCTTACTTGTCTCTCAGAGAACGAGTTCATCACGGCCGACATCGCCGGGGACATGCTCACGGAGTGGAACTTGGCGGGGCTTCCTGGTGGGAATTTTATTCTTCGCCTCAAATGCGGAACCTAACTTGGATCGTATCAGCCGTGTCCAACTGGAAGTTCACCCAGCTTCCTCAGGTCCGTACACTCGTTGATATATTTTGAGCTGAGTCTGAATTCACTTGAACCAGGGAGGCTACGACATCAGCCTCATGAAATTCCGAGTTGTTGCGTGATAAGGTTTCGCACATTTTAGAAGCTGGACTGACACTGAATGCTTCGATACCGTATAATTTCGATCAATTCGATAGTGACCCCACCTTGTAGGGGACCAAAAATTCCGATCAATCTAGATTACATTATTGCTGCGATAAAAGAGGTCGAGCGTGACGCGTGACCATCGAATTCAACGAGATTATACAGTACCTTTCCCGAGAGTTTTTGCTGCTAGCAGTCGAGACGAGGTGGAGCGTAGGATAGTATGATGGTCAACATGCACCCTCATTAAAACAAGTTTTTTGTCATGATTTTGTGTTTTTTCAAAGCACGAAAAAACTTCCCAACTTATTTTTTGCATGGAGTGCAAATAATCAAACTGACACAAGGTCTTGCAGCCCTTTCGGTATAGCTTAACGACCGAGGCGCAAAATGAGAACAACCAGGAAGCGAGTGGAGCACGGAGGTGGCTGAAAATTTGCCACGGTAAGAAATGAGGGTTAGCGTCATCACCCTAGTCTAACGTTGCAACAAAAGGGTAGTACATGGCTAGCGCTAGCAAAATCAAGATGAAGGAGGCTGACCTGTGGTTGTATTCGGCGTTCCGCGGATCACAAAGTGCGGGAACTATGAGTCGGAATATGAATAGACTGGAGTGAATGACCCATGGAAGTTACGAGGCATTGAAACGCACCTGGATACGAGCTCCCGCTCGGATTGTTTGGGGCTTCAAGCTTCGAGTTATAGTTGTGAAGTCAGCTATCAGTGTGACTTGAAGATGTGAAGGTAAAAAAAGAACTACATAAACACATACACTAACTATTTGGTCCTGGAACCTGGGTCCAGGTTCCGTATTCCAAAGGCCGTTTCGCCCAGAACCGGGCTTTTTCGGTGAAAAAACGCGATCCACCTCGCACATACAAAATTATTCAACCACTCAAACAGCCAAAATAATCTGGAACGGCCCAAAATTCTCCCGCGAAAGTCCCATGTGACAGCCTGCCTCCCGCCGTCAATAACTTGCTGCAAAGACGGCCACCCTCCCGCCTTTGCATTGGCTCGCCTTCTTGACAGCCCGTTGGTATTCTCAATCGGGTCTTCCGCAACCCCGCACGCCCGTGCACCCACCGGCTCTCCCGGTCCCCTTTCGCAACGCGTTCAAAGCTCAGCCTGCCTCCTAATGTGTTGCTGCACCCGCACCGATCCGCTCCCGCCCGCCCCCGGGGCCGCCCCGCCCGTGCCGCGTATTTGCCGCTGCGTGGCAACAATGCCGCGGCGATCAAACTGACCACGTCGCCTTCTCATTCGTACTACCACGTCGTTCCGCCCCCTCAATGCCCGCTGTCCACACCCTCGACTACGTCCAAGGCCCACGCTTTGACTACCAATCCTGCACTGAGGTCCTCCTCAGTCCTCTGCCAATCAAGCTAGTCACCTTATCCATCCTGGTCGCACCTTCCGCTCTGGATTTCTCATCGTCGACGATGACCACCCCTGCAGTGTCCCTGACCTCCGGAACCTCTGCTGCTGAGCCTTAATCCTATTATCCCCAGCATTAAGGTGCGCACTTTCGCCCCTTTCTACCGAGTCTGATATTTGGATCACGAAATGTAAATCTCCGTCGCACGACGCTAGAATGTATGCACACCCGCCCCCAACAATGCGCCTGCGTCCATGACTCCCGTGTCCGTTCCTTTGCTTTGCTTTTCCGTTTCTATATCCCTTTCGCCCTTCATTCTCTTTCCTACCCCTTCCCTCTCTCCTGTGCATTCTTCTACCCTTATGTGCATATCCTGATGTCCTCTATGGCCATCCTGCACCCCCGCGCAATTGTCTGCTTCAGGCAGCCACAATACTCGCCGCACTGCCCCAAGCGTGCTGCCTGACTCCGCCTTCGCGCTCCCGATGCTGTACCACGCCCACACCCGCAACATCGCGCCCACGCACACCATACCACGGCCAGTAAGACTACAGCACTCGCACTTGCAGAACGCCGTGCTCGCCTCGCCGCGAATGTTTGCCAGCGGTGCGCTCTCCCGACCCCTCTTTCGATTTCTACCATACCGCTGGTCTTTGTCCCGTTACCTACTCTGTCGATGCCTCGCTAAAATGAATAGCCCCGTCTTGCCCCCGTCTGCGAAGGTTCTGGGTCCTTGTCGCATGCGTCGGATTTTGGTGTGTTTCCCTTCCCACTCTTTTCTTTCTCTATCTTTCTCGTTCACCCCCTCTCGCCCATCATCCTCCTTCCTACCTTCCTACCTCCTTCATCCATATCCTTTCCCTCCTCTCTGCATATACCGACCCCCTCGTCAGCCATTTAATCCGCTTGCGCGCTAGCCCGCACCTCAACCAGCAAGAACACGTCGGCGTAGCCGGAGCCGCCTTCTCTCTATCGTCTACGCCACCAGAACGACCAGAACACTGCGTTTCCGACGTTCCATGATCGTGCACGCGCACACCGCATCAACCGTGCTACCCGACTCCGGCGTCGCGTGCCGGGCGCCATACCACCCACGTGCTTGACACCACCACGACAACACACACCATATCCCACTCGCGTTCTCCTGCGCTCGCGCTCCTCGCCGCTCACGTTTACGAACGGTGCGCTCCGCTCCAGCCGTACCTCTTCTCCCGAACTCGTCGATTGTCTCGCGAGGGGTTTTTCCCCCCTACCAGATCGATCCCTTTCATTAATCCCCTCCCTGCGTGCCCCGTGACAGCCAAGGACGACCATGTCATCCCATTTGGGCGGTCCCGTCGCTTTGACTGTCTGGGCATTCGGAGCGGCTGCCGTTCAAATTATTCCTCAAATCAGCATGTCTACGCGGCCACCATCTTCCCTCTGTGTTGACTTCCCGTCTCTCTCATTCTCCATCCCCGTTCTCCCCTTGTTCGCAATTCCTCCTGCGCAGGCAAAGTGGGCTTCCAATTTCTTGCAACCCTCGTTCAATTCTCAGCTGTGCAAGTTGCTGAACCCAGATCTTAATCATCAAACAAAAAATCCCATCCTGCGCGCTTCTCAAATGTCAAACATGGATGACTGCGCCTCTGAATCGATTGTACCCTGAGCGTCATGTCTAGATTTCTTGGGTTCTTGCTTGGATCCTCGTCATGCTAATCCTCATCTCCGGACCATAATTAGTTCCCGGTAATCGTACACATCGGGCTATCTTACATGCCGCAATACCCACGGCGTGAATCTACAGCCCGATATCATCGAACCCACTCAGTTGTACCGCAAACAAGTTAATATTAATCACTGTAGCTCATCCGCACCCAAGGACAAGCATGAATTCTCACCGACTGCGACTAAGCCTGCGCGCTCCTGATATTTCGATTTCTTGTCGAGCTGCGTTCGTGATGTCCCGAGATCATCATCTTTGTCGAGTGACCCGGTTGATACGCCCCAATTGCCAATTCAAAATCTCATCCGCCGCCTCTTTCGAACATGCACGACTGTATGACTGCGTCGGGCCTAGACGCGGCTGTCGGGGCGTATAATGAGATATGCGTATCTTCTTCTCCATCTCGGGTCCTTGGTAAGTAGGCACATACCGGTCTGAGGCAGGTGAGTATTCCAGACGCACCGTTCGCAAATCGGACGGATCAGTGCATACAACTACAACCCCATTCTTTTCGGCTGGGATCAATTTTCTTGAATGCATCCGACCCTACATTATGTAAGGCTTTCCCATTCAAGACTTCAACACACATGCGACTGGTTTTATTTTCCCCGCGAAGCATATCGAAATTTGCACGCCTCACTGTAAAGATGAAATATGTGGGAAGTCTCCGGGATGTGGTCGCAACTACCTAGATATGTATACCGTCACTGACCTCAATTCCTCTGAGCAACGAGTTCCTCCATTGACAGCAAATCCTGCCTCACTCTAAAATCAATAATCATTCTTTCTATTCTTGATTATATCCGGCGACCAAAACGGAGAAAGTAACTCCCGGATCGAATGGCATTAGTTTAACCGTGGCGTAGCCAAATTACGGCGTAACACGCGCACGGTTTCACAGCATGTGTTTCATTACACTTGGAGGAATGGGCGCAAGCAGTGATTGCTGTTGGCGGACAGCTCGCTTGGTGCCAGCGGGAACCTTGTTGACTCTAGTGGGGACCTTACCTCTAACATATACTGTCACACCATTCTTCTTTCATCCTCCCACTAGTACTCCCTCCCTCGCTCGACTTGCTCCGCAGTCGAACCTACTTTACGACCTCCAGCTCAATTCTAGGTTTGGCCGTTGTGGAACTTGTCACGCTCGTTGCCTTCCGACTCGATTTCCGCTGTCAACCGAATGCGGTAACTCCGCGCTGATTATTTTTATTTCTTCCCCCACGCGTCTCTGGCGCTGGGGAGCCCTCAGCTTGGATTGGGCACCCGAATTCGACGCTGAGCGGGGAAGCGTGGCTCCTTATACGTCTTTGCGCACGCTCCCGGCTTGTGTTGCGCTGCAGGATTTGCGTCGGCGGAGGGATTTACAACGGCCAATTTACGTACTTACGTTACGTTGCATGTACCTTCTCTCTTTTCGCTTGTGGGCTCCGGTGTCCCACGAGAACAGGAGCAGCCGTCCCATCATGTATTTTCCCTCTCTGGCTCTTATCACCACCTCAATCTACAATTTTATTCGGATTTATGAGTTCCACAACCTCTGAGTTTTACTAGACATTGAGCTGAGTATTCATTTATTCTGCGCTGCTGATTACTTTATCTTTATAACTCCTGTCTTGATCGCACGAGCGGGGTTTTAGCCGCACGACCCGGCGCCGCAGCCGGCACGACCTTTACACCACTGAGTCTACCCCAGGACCACCTTTCTCTTCTTCACCGTGGTGTTGAAAAACGAGTTGCATGTGCGCTCACTGCTTCCGTGTGGCGCACTTCGTTACCAGGTCTGCGCCGTTCATTCATTCTTTCCAAGTACTGTTCCTGTCCCTGTTCCTGTACCCGACAGAATAAATTCGTCTTAATCGCTGTCGACAATCGCAATATCTGTGACCTGTAACCAGCGAAAATTTCCCCGTGCGTTTGCAACGGGTTCAAGGCCAAAACCGGATTGCTCTATTGATTCCAGCGCATGGCGTACCGAAATTATGGCATTATTCATATGCCTGTGAGCCTATTACGCACGATTTCATGCCCTTGTACTAGTACAACCGAGTCGGAGGAGCATGATTTATATGGATTGAAGCATGTACAAGCATGTCACTTCTCAATCACATCGCGTAGTTACTTGTTCCAAATTCTAGAGACATCTGGAATTCAGTCTCTGATTGCCAGGAAGCACTCGCAAGAAGTATGTAGAAACATAATGATTCCGCGGTTGTCATCGACAATATATTGAACACATTATGCAGGAACACGGATTTATGAATCACTGCGTTCAGAGGGGTCGTCTGCACAAGCGATGTGCGACCCCCGTCCGCAGAGGTCTGCCGACTTGGGCGTCGGCACATCATGCCGACCCACCCCAAAGTCTGTAGACGTAAGTAGGCCATCCGTTCCTCGTCTCAACGCCCTGGGGCATGCGAAAAGCATCATTGATTGACAGGGCGATCTCGTTGCGGACCCACAAATAAAAAGACACAGCATTTTTTTCCAAATCAGGAGGAAAGTCCGAAATGCACACCGCAAAAACGAGTTGCAACGTTGAGAAATGATGTGGCTTAGTTCTGGAAGGGCTAATACATACATTCTATTATTTTGTGAGGTATCCTGGGTGAAGTTGAATGTGCGAAACACAGAGACAACGCGGAGACGTGCCCAAATCTGGACCAACATCACCACGTTCCAGGCCGCGTACGACACTGTTGGCAAGGACGGTATGGTAAATGGAAAAGAAACGGGAGCGGCGTAAGGCGGGTCTGACGACCTGTGTGGATAGGGGGTCGGCACGCCTCTGCAGACGTACGTCGGCAGGGCGTCGACCCATGTCTGGCAGATTCTGCCGATCCGGCGTCGGCAGGCCATGTTTCCCAGGGTCTGCACGGGTCGGCACATGTCTCGCAGGTTGTGTAGACGGGGTCCCTGAACGCAGTGAATGACATGTCGTGCCTTGTATAGTGAAGGAGAGATTGTTCAACCCTTAATGTCCTTGTCGGGACATGATCGGGAAGCGGAGATATTCGGGACCCGAGTTTGAAACCTGCATCGGAGCTGGAATGAACACCTTGACGTTGGGCAGAGATCAAACAATGGTACCTCGACCGGTCTAGCCTTGCCTCGCTAAGACCAACAAGCAATTTTTTATCTCCGGTGTGTATGCGCTTTGATTTTACTTCCGCCCTGCAGCTCGGCTCGTTATAGGGCTGGCGATCCTATAAAGAGTGTTGTCTCCCCGGCGGTTTCCCTCAACCTTCTATCATGGCGCCTTCCTTCCAAGTGATCGACGACAACATTGTTCCTCACGGCGGCTCTTACGATGCAATAACACCGCGAGAACATACTGTTCGCAATGCAATGCTCGTCATGACCATTGCCTCGCCCTTTTTCGGCGGCTTCATCGTATGGTTATTCTCGGGAAAAGGCTGGTCGTATAAAAGCGCTTGGTCATATCCTCGTCTGGCGATATTGTGGTTTTGGTGCATAAATTCCCCTTGATCCTCCAGCAATCGTTGATCGAGCTCTCCAGGTCTGTAGGGATATTCGGTACACTGGTGTTCTACCAGCGTGGAATGACAAACCGAACTGTGCGTTTTTTCCCCTCTACGCTACGCAAAATTGAGCTTAGGTGTCTGTCCAGACTTTCATGTTCGCCATCTTACACACGTACATATTGATTTATGGCAGTATTCCATGGTTTACTTACCGTTCACAGGCAAATAGAAATCCTCATGAACGCCCTGCTTTTGAAGGTCACGGTTCGAAACTCTCTGGTACTGGCAGGCCTTTGGGGTCTTGTTCTCTTCACCGCTACATTGGCTCTTCCCAATATATCGCTCGTATTCATGGCTGCGTCCGTGTTCGGTGGCGCAAATGACCTCGTCGTAGTAAGCGACCGGAGCCTGCTCCATGAATCCGCTAATCTATTCAGGTGCTTCTCCTGGGATATGGCAAGAAGTGGCTTTACGCATTAGGAGCGCTGTTCCATGTGGTACGTGCATTTTCTTCTGGGCCTTGTCTGGTGGTACTAACGAACGGAAAGAGCAGCGCAGTTTTAGTCTTCGTGGACAGCGCCATCTTCGTTGATGTAGTATCGTACAACATCCTTAGTACGTTCACTTTATTCCGCCCGCTTTCCCATTTTCTCAAATATCACATTCCAGCGTTCATCTCCCTATGGTATGTCCATCCACTAAGTTCTGTTGCCGTTACTAACGAACTTTCCAAGGTTGCACATTGGTTTCACCGCCGCCGCTATTCTCCGTGATTCGAAAATACGAGATGAGGGCTTTGTTCAGTTGCCGCCGGTGGATCACGACGATGAACTGGAGCAGGCCTCATCAGCTGGCCATGATGCTCAACTCACGGATACCCAGAATCCCATGCACGACGTCAAAGTACCGTCAAACGTCCTGCGCGCCATCATCGGGATATCGCTCCTGGGCTCTGTTTTCACTACGGTCGGGATTTATTCTTACGCATAGACTCTTGTTATTCCATAGATTATCATATGTGCACCATGGGTGGTAAATGAAATATTTCCGGTGATGTGCATGCCGCGAAGCCTTTGGAGATAATGTGTATTCCTCACAAATTCAACTAAAAAAGTCGTTATGGAAAGGAAGAACAAACACAAGTAAAATGACAGAACGCACAATTAGAGTCGGCAGTTTTAGCATGAGTTTTGAACTACAGGCGCGCGGGAGTACTATGAGTCACTCCCGTGTTTGGGTTTCTATTGCTTTAGTTTTGCCGGATTGGACACCTCCAATGGCAAATTCTCCTCTGCCCATCGTTGGATTTGCCCAGCATCATCGTCAAGCGAGTCGTAGATCTCATTATACAACCGGCGTCGTTTTCGACGACGTATAACATCCATCCAGTCACCAGGCCCCAGTTTGGGAAAGTCATTGTCGAGATAGTTTAATAATAAACTACAGGTGAGGGTTGCATGCCCCGGATTCGCACCAGAACGGCGAGAAGCGTTGACATGTGGCCGAATGGCCTAACGACGCGTCAATGGTCGGAAGCCGAGGAGGAAAGGAGGCCAGAGGGATTTCGGTAGAGTGAGAAGGGTTAGAAACGCGGGTGCTAGGCAAGACGAGGGCCCCAGGCGTCGGACTAGAGAGAAGACGATGGACGTGAAGAGCAAAAGGCGGTTGATCCGCCAGCCGATCAACACAGCCACGCAATCGCTTCCTTCTGTTCTTCATCCTAACTTAGCGCGACTGGACCGATGAGCCGGGGACGGTAAAAGGTTACAACATCAAACTCTGCGCTACTCCTCTATTCTCTCTTTCTGGGACCTTGACTGGCCTCACTGACTTGCGCGTACCTGAACGCCTTCGTGGCTTACTGTAGCACTACTACCTGCACCGTTAACCCCGCGTCAATGCCATATACTCATGTACCTTCCGCGTCGCCGCTACCGAATCATACCCACGGATAGAGGTGCATCCGCCTCGATACATCTGCAGAGGAGAGGAAGATGGCCAACGCTGGCAGCAGTACGTCGCCTTCCTTCTTCTCTTTAACATCCTTCAGCGTCGCTCCCAAGTCCAAGCCGCTTTCTTCCGGCTCATTTTACCCCACCTTTTCTCGCCCTCCCCCTCTCCCAAACATCACCGAGCTCGCTGTCGAATCTCTGGCCTTTACCTTGCCCGACCTCCACGCTCTCTCTTCCGTCTCCCAGCAGTACCACCGTCGTTCTCATCGACGTGGTGCTAGGGAGAAAAAAGTCGCGAAGCGCTAACCTCCCCACTAGGTTAGGTACCCCGCCCGTGCACCTCGAATGGAGCCCTTTTCGACATCCTCCCTCCCCTGCCCCTCCGCCTGTTTGCCGGCATTCGGCCGTCCTTGGCCGTGGAGTCTACAGATGTGCGACCGCAGGTGGTGCTCCACGCATCCTCCCGTACATCTCGGCGCGTTTTTGTTGATCATGCCGCCACAATCGCCGAGCGTGCTGGACGACGGGAAGAGAGGCAGATGTGCGAACGTACCTCTGCGTACTCATCGTCTCACCAACGGTTCCCGACGTCGACGGTCCCTCCTCACTCTCTTACTCCAGGCACACTGCACTTCACCGACATCGTTCGCCCTCCATGCGCCGCTCGCGTCATCTTCCTTCCTCTGCTCCTGCGTCTCTCCTTTCTCGCTGCAGCACTCCCCGGTGTCCCGTGGTGCTGGAGGTGTGTCGGTGCCGGTGCCGCGAAAATTAGA
>JARJLF010001375.1:0-81814 GCA_029378395.1 Mycena leptocephala
TTTGATGAGTTGCCGCGTATGAATTGAACCTTACATGTTGTTGATTTTTTTCATGGTGAGCTTCTACCGATCCAATTAAAATTTCTGTGAACACAACGAGGATGCATTTATTGCCCTTGGAGTTATTCAAATTTCAGACCCCGCTGGCGCAGGATTATCATTGATAAGTAACACAGCCGCGATGACCGAGCGCACCGGGACCTCAGAGTCGCCTTCCCCCGTCTCCGGGACCTTTTCCTGCAGAAAAGCGAAGCTAATCCACCAGGGCTTGTGTCGAACAGGCGCTCTCCGATTTTCAAAGACCGCCATCGCCATACGGATAGCTCGGATTTCACGCGAGCGGGACTGTCTCGAATACGATGAAATCGAGCGCGCCCCAGTCATCCGCGAGGACACAGAGCCGCTCGAAATGAAACTGCGCAAGCGCCACCGTATCCGCGTCTATCGTTCTTTGGGAACACATTTGCAGTAGCCGTCTCCACGCGTATACCTTGTGGACCAAAAGGTAGTGGATCGAATTTCTATCCTGGGCTCACTGGCAGCTCGTTGAGCATCGGAAATACTGCACGAGGCAGAGAAAAGGACTCGGGCAGGAAATTTGAAGTAGTGGAGGTTTGAGTGGACAGATTGTTCGTAGAATGATAAAATGCCTCCAAGAGAGTTGTTCAAAATCAAGAGGGCATGACCAGCAAAACCACGACTGCTCATCGCCATGAGTGGGCCGCAAATAGCCGCTGACGAGCCGGTCGGCCGTCCAAGCGCGGAGCACGAGCAAGGAGGATGGAAGGAATCTATGTGGTCCAGATTGCATAAGAACTTGGCCAAACGAACAAACGAACGTGGGCGAGCTCGAGAAAAGAATGAACTCCGCGGTAACGACGAGGGTCGGGAGCGAGAGCGACGAGGTACGAGAGATTCGGGGGCGTAGTAGATTGTTTGCAGCTAATAGGACGCCAGAATTTATAGAGTAATGGAAAATAATACTGAGTGTCTAACTTCAAGTCGAACTTGAAGATCAAGAGTGAATATAAAGAGATAAAGGAGGCTGCGGAGTGGGTGAGCGGGACGGTCTTGGGGGACGGCGGTGTACGAAGTGTGGTTGTGTTTGGATCGGATGAATCCAGCGGACCTGTCATTGTGGCACAGATCAGAAACAATTCAAACCAAATTCAAACGATGGTCCACGCGCTCCTCTCAAACTCGAACTTCAGGCTTCTATGAACGCAAGCTCACGAAGAACTCTCAATGGAGCTGGGTGACGTTTGTATCGACGTCGGTGAGTGTTTGGGATGTCCGCAAAATGATTTCAACGACTGAATCTCAAATTCTCAATAGTCTTTAGATTTTATCCCCAGGCGCGAAGAAACTCGGTATCCACGCCATCTTCATGTATCCACCGCACCATCAACTCAGTGGCTTTGACTTTAATCCTGCTCACGAACAACGCACATTTTCAAGTTTTGGCTGGGTTTCGCTTCCTTGAGGTGTGTCCCCGTTTCTTTTGTGTTTATTGAAGCTGATGGGTACTTTCATGCAGCATTTGTGCACTCTACCCCTTTCTCTCGTACTCAACGGTTGCCGCATTCAAAGATGTGGGCCGGGTACCTTTTCTAACGCTTCCGGAGCCGCCATTGTGTCACCACCTCCGACGGTGACGTCCGACTTTGTAAAGTACAAACGTCGTCGCTCGCCCACGACGCCGGCGTCTTTCGACTTCTCCTGCAAGTCACGCTCAAAGCCGGGGACCCCACCGGCTCCTCGATGTGCACGCGCCCATACTGCAGATAACCTCTCATTCGACGACAGCATCGGCGTATTGTAGTCCTCGTCCCAGGCGTCTCAGCGCCCCGGTGCACCGCAATATCCGCCGGGGCGCCTCATGGTGGTGTGGGAGAAGATGCACGACATCCCAACTGTGGCCAAAGAAGATTAGGTCGCACAGCGCCGCCTGGCAAGAGGAACCGCTCAGAGGCCACCGCGAGGTGGACATCCTAAGTCCTCGACTCTATGGACGCGCTCAATCTGCCGCTGCCATCCCCAGTGTGCGTATCCGCTCGTGGAGGTTTCGGCCTTGCTCGAATGGGTGTGCTCTTGGGCACTTGCCAGTGGCGATTTCAGCGGGGTGGGGTGGGCACAGGGTGATTGCGTTGCGAGGAAGACGACGAGGAAGGGAAGCCCCCATGAACATCTTCTACGGATGGTGTGAGCTCAATGCTCGATGCACGCCTTGGGGGTTTTTTTTTTCCTTTCAGGTCTCCTTCTGCTGGTCCTGCTGGATACGCCCCGCCCACCTGCCCCCCGGCTTCCGCTTCCCACCCTCCATCTCGAGACACCGCTCGTTCCTTTCATGCCTGACATTCCCCCTCCGCCTCTGGGTCACGCGATATCAGGCAGCGCGGTACGTCACAGACGGGTCGCGCAATACCACGAGCGCCACCCTGCCCTCGTGCGCCTGACGGCGGCGTGCAGCGCGAAGAGGTCGAGCACGAAGCGCGGGCGTGGACACGGGGGGCGCGGGTGCTGGTGTCGGGTGTCGGGGACGATGCCATGCTGTTAAGCAGCGATGGGAGTGGGAGGGGGAGCGGTGACGCAAATGGCTGAGCGGAGGTGGGTGCGCTGAGAGAGCTGAAAGGGAGAGAGAACGGGTGGGCTGGCGGGAATGCAAGCAGGACCGGAGGGAGCCGAGCAGCGAAAACAGAGACAGCGGGGTGCTGATGGCGTGGTGCGCGCGCCGCCAGGGACGAGCGCGAGTGAGATTTCAGCACGTCATTGAGCTCGCGGACGGGCTCGCATGAGGGGGGCCGTGCGATTGGGGGAGTGCGAGTTCAAGTGTGGGGCGAGGGGAGGCGAGGGGCGTGATCTTGGTAATGAGAAGCCACTTCGTCTCGCGATGAGCGTGCGGGCTGCGAGGGATGGGCATCTCACTTCCAACGCGGGGGAAAAAAAACACATGCGCGTGGCCTCGAGATCTCCGAACAGCGCCGCGGTTTCATTCCACCTGCGTACCCGTCCTTGATGTCTCTTTCTTCCATTGACGCCCATCGCCCATCGCTCAAGAGCTCTGCGATGGCGCGTCTACATCTTTGCTGTATCCGCGCTTCTGTATTGACTTGGTTTTACGCAGCTTTACGCTCTATATCATCTTTCGCTCCCACGCGCCGTCCTGGCTCTGCCTTGGAGCCCCAGATGATACCTCCGGAGCGTTGCCTTCGAGACCATCCGGCACCCGCCCGCTCGCTGCAAATGAAATGAACTACTCGAAGTCGTGACCGACCACGCGAGGCCCAAGCGCGTTTCGAGGAAAGATTGGAGGGCTTTGAGGAGGCTCGGCTCGGCGCTCATCACCTGAGCATAGCTCGTCCAGAAGACATCAGCGGGTGCATGCTGTCGACCCGTCTAACTACGCTGTTTTTCTTGTTTCTTCTTAACCCCGGCGTCTGCGTGACATTCGGCTCGTCCACACCTCGCCTGATACAAGCAGATATGGGCTGCATCAAAGGTCCAAGGCCCTGCATCGAAGGCGCGTAGGAGTACCGAAGAAATGTCGGCCGGAGGATACGCGCTGTCGACGCGGGCTGGAGGATGGTAGGATATAAAAGGAATGGTCTTATTCGTGCCATTGGCCCTACTGGCAGTACTGCAATGCTTGTGTAGCGTCGCATGGGCGAGCTAGCCACTCCTTTCCTCTGCTTCATAGTTTGTCCAAGTTGTACGCCGTCTGCAGCAACAAGACGCGTATAGCGGGCAGACGCTACTTGGATTGCGAATGCCGTAGCGGACTACCCCTCTCCGTCAGCGCGTCGACCATGCGCGCCTCTTGCATCCACATGCCCCATCCCACACCACCTCCCGCTGATCCGGACACCTCGATATCCCGCACTGCGAGCCGACTAGGATGTCCCGCCGACATCGACCCAGGCTCACCATGGAATGCTGATGTATTCGTGACTCTGCGTTCGCGTGTCTGTGAGCTGGGGGGGACGGCGACTCCTGTCGCCTCGCCATACGCTGATCAAGATCTAGGCTTGGATGTATAGCCACACTTTTTTTTTGGTGTAGGTCACGTAGTTCCTACCCGGGTAGCGAATGCATTGCTGAATCTGACTGTCCTCGACGTGGTTTCGTTTGAGACAACAAGCCTAAAACGCAGGAATGAAATATTCATATTTTATTGATATCTGTACAGGCTCATTGTATCCGACTCCACACGACCATAAATACTACGCTCAAAACCCTGAGGAATACACCCATGATTCCAACCAGCATCCACCAGAGGATGTCCATCGGCGTGCTCCTCAGCCTAATTTCGAGCGGGGTGTAGAGAGTATCTGCGACACTGCTCGTTGCGTGCTGGACCATGGCTGTATCCAGCTTCTCTTCGCCCTTCTTTGCGACTGGGGACGACGGCGTTGTAGAGGTAGGCATCTGTGGAGATCAATCTGTCCCAGTTGAGCCCGGATATTACATCCACACGCGGCTTTCTCGTCCTGTTCTGTATTGCAGAATCTTTCCTTTACTCGGAGGTATGTCAATTTTAATATTTTTGGTGTATTGTATTATTGAAGTAGGCACAACAGTAGTGCACCCTCTACATTTTTCATTTTATGCTCAATGATCAGGGACCGTTTCGCGCGTTGTATTCAACTCTGTGAGCAAGTCAATTGAGGAACTCACACAACTTGTAACTATCATTTTCTCCTTGCCGAACTAATTCCAAATTACAGAAATTCAGCACACGGTTGTTTCGGGAGAGGTGCAAGGCGGAATGAGGGCATTATACCTGCCAAAAAAAAAAAAAAAGAAGAAAAATTGGTGCGTCAAGTGGCACATATGTCCGCACCCTTACTGACAGGCATTGCATGGACACTTATAATATTATAATGTATTCTTTGTTACATGCTGAATTGGTTGTGACTGTGCCGTGAACAGGGGCAGAATTTTAGTGGTAAAGACTTCTCTGCTGCTCCTGCTTTCACGTATAATATCTGATGTATCCGGAGCGCGCTCTTTAGGGCATGAAGATTTACATAGAAATATGTGATACATCAAAATTCATACATGATTCAGTCAAACTATGTGACTCCACACGGCGATGAACAGAATCCCAACCAACATCCACCACAGAATGTCCATCGGTGTTCCGCGCATACTCATGCTCATGTTCATGCTCATCCTCACTTCCAGCGGCTTACTGAGGATTTCTGTGAGGGAGCCCTTTGTGACAAGCACTGTGTCCGTTGTGGCAGGCTCTTCTAGTGCTGCAAATGAGGATGTCGGGGTGTTATCCATAGATGCGGAAACTGGATTCTCAGAGTGCGTGGCATCTAAAATGACCACGTCTGTGTCCATTGGTACGTCGTAATACTCGTCATCTCCCTCCGACGCAGTCTCCCAGGCCCCTTCTTCCTCATTGTCCTCGTCATCAGACTCCATGCCAATTTTCTCAAAGAGGAAATCCGGCTCAGGAGGTAAGGATGCATATGTCCTCCGGACTTCTGTGGACTCGGTGGTTGTGGCAGAAGCACTGATGATGTCACCTTTCTCTGTGAGATAGCTTGCCAGCTGGTCCAAGGCATCGGCGAGAGCTGGGAGGAAGTACATCTCTGGATGTATTACCTTTCGCATGATGCCAACAGCTTCCTCGCATGCAGCAATGGCTTCTTCTTGACGGGTGACATTCCATAGGATCGAAGCAAGATTCTGGAGGCTGCTTGCAAGGGTGGGGAGATGTCGCGGTGCCAAAGTGACCAACTCGCGATACAATTTGGTGGCTTTCTCAGCGTTAACAATCGCTTCGTTCAACTCCTCAGCAGTTGTAAGTCGAAGAGACAGTGAGTGGAAGGCATTTGCTCCCAGTTCCTGCTTCCTGATTGTATAAAGAAAATCATCCCATATCTGCCCTTCATTCTGAGTATATATTGACACTGCTTCATGGGAAATTGCGAGGGCCTCATCGTTCCTTTGAACTGCAGCGAGGCAGTTTGAGAGCATGGTCAGGGAGTGTACGAGTGTGCATTTTGGTCATCTACTTTCTCCTCATCCACATCCTCTTGGCAGGCTGCAGCAGCTTGTTCAGCATGCATGAGGGCTTTTTCAGGCTGTCCTGCCTGTCCCCATGCAGCTGCAAGTTCTACAAGAAGAACATAAAGGGCTATGTGGTAAACTTCGCTGTTGTTTGTCCAAAATTTCCGACTGCCATTGGCCACTCCTCTCCTGAGAAGTTGCAGTGCCTCTTGGTTTCTCCCTGTGCACCGAAGAATGCGTGTCTGAATAAGACAGGGATGCAAACAAAATGCATCATTTTCTGGGCTGTTGGTATTGGTCTGCTGTATCATTTGGATTGCATCTGGAAACCTGCCCATGTCACAGAGAATAAAATGCCGATTCATTTGAGACCACCGTAGTCTTTTAACAACTTCTGTGTCACCTTGGTCAGAGCAGGAGCAAAGGTATTTGATTACCTGCTCTGATTCTGCAAGGGCATCTTCAAGTAAACCAGCTCTCCATAAGTGGCGGAAAATGGGACCATGTATTTTATTGAGCCACCACCACCAGTCAGAGCCCCGACAGGTAAGAATGGTGTTAGTGTGTTTCACAGTTCTTGACAGAATATGTACCAACGCCATCCTGTTGGGGCCAGAAACAAATGGAATGATATCCACAATGCTGTAGAGAGCCCACTGAATAGTGGACAATTCGGAATCTGAGTTATCAACCACCTCTCGAAGAACAATGATGGCTTGGTCAAAGTGTGTGATGAAGATGTTCGTAATCAATGCAACAGTGCTGTGTGAGGGGCAGGTGTAGAATGCACGGACTGAATCTTCGACTATACCACCTGTGCATTGAAATCATCAATATGCACTGCTCTATCCAACTGAGGTGGTGAGCAGTCAGAGTTGGGTTCCAGAAAAATACGAAGATTTTTCAGTGAACAGTCGGAATCAGGGGACTCGTCCTGGTGAGAAAAATGTGCATAGGCATGGAGGAGCCAAAGAAATTGGGAGGAAAAGTTCTCAGGGTGGATGTGAGCAAGATTGCGGGATAAAATAAGGCAGTCTGCCAGCATGACCAGAGAAAACTGGTCTTTCTCTGCCACTTTGCATATTTGATCAATAAACAAGTCAATGTTTTTTCTGGCTGGTGGGTGTTCAGAGTCTGGTATTTTAACAGCAGTCTGGAATCCTTCCATGAAGGCAGCATATGACTCGAGATGACAATTAATGGAAGAAAGGGCATTGGCAAGGACAAAAAGTGCCTTGTGACACTGTACTGCTCCAAACTCATCCATTTTAGTTAGGGATGATCCTGAACTGAGCTGGATTATCTGCTCTGCCATGGAGCCGGACAAGGCAGTAGCATCTTGAGCAATGGAAAGTGCATCCATCTTTTGGTCAGCCTGGAGGAGAGTTTCAGCCTGTAAGACCATTGCTTTCAGCAACGATGATCGACAATCTACATCAAGTGAACTTTCGGAGAGATGATGCCAGAGATGGAGAGATTGCTGGCCAGCTTGTAAGGCAGGCTGATATTGGAGTTGATATCGGTGTTGGAATGAGAGGTCATATAACGAGTGTGCTAGGTGTGCTAGCATCCGTGGGCAACAATCACTGCCAGCAAAACCACGAAAAATCTGGATTTTTAAGAGCTCCCAGGCTATGGATTCAGATGCCATTCCTAGAGCACCCAGGTCAACTCCAAGGTTAGCCATAATTTCCCACATGAAATCTGTCTCAATGCTCGTGCAGCCTTCATTAAATTCCAGGAGGATCCACAGAATCCGATGCAATACATGCAAAGGTGATGTTTCCACAAACACTTCTTTTAAAGGTGTCATTGCCCAAGAGGAGGTCTCGAGCACCAAATTCCCTCCAGCTGACACTTTTTGAATGCATTCGATGAGATGCATGGTCTGCACAGAGAGATACTGAGATTCTAGGTTTTTGTGACTCGGATCCTTTATGAAAGTTAGATCAACCAATACTGTACAAAGCCACTTGAATGCACATACAGATGATATTGCTTCAATTGTTTGGTTTAATACATTCTGACCGAATTGGGTCTCGAGCAGGACTCGGGCCATCATGCCTTCGAGTCGGCGTAGTCTGACTTGGTTTTCGATGTTGTTCACAACCAAAGTTTGTTCAACGCGCAAGGTTGTATGCGCAACTTGGACAGAGGTGTCTTCGATCCGAGCAGTTGTTTGCTCAATCCGGGCAGCAGAGAAGGCCTGAAAAGTGTGAGCATGGAATTCAGAACAGCAAGGTCTAACATACCGTAAATTGAAGATAACATTTGTTCACATGTTCCTTCAGATGTCCGATTTTCCTCTCAAGATCATCACGCTTCATCCAGACTTTGATTTGAGAGCCAACCCCCCGAAACCCCGGGCGTTGTACCGGAGAAATTTTGTAGCACATTGAGAGAACATGAAGCATCTCCCTGAGATGGGTATCTTAAAACAAATCATAGATATTATGATGGCGGAGACTCACGCCTTCAGATTTCCTAAGGCACTTAACAGTGCTGGCACCTGAAATGTGTCCTCCTGCCCCCGGATAAGATTGGCTAGGTCAGCGAGGGTGCGAAGGACATCCTTTGTGAGCTCGCGGATCCTTCGTCGATTCTCGCCAACCTGAACTCTTTTCAGTGGATGTTTTCAGTGGGAAAAGTATATTCCATACCTTCTCTATTGAGCTCTGAATGCTTTGGCCAACCTCAATGAGATCCCTGATGAAAGAGGAGAGGGTTATGAGTGTTGTGGTGACTGTTATTGGGTCCATGTTGCACAAATGTGACAGTAGACGAGCTGGGATGGTGGAGGTAAACGTCCAAGGCTCGGTGCACAGCTTCTGCCGAGATGGATCAAAAATCAGCTTCGATTAGAGTTGTTACCATCTGCTCAAGAATGGCAAATCTGATGGAATATAGATTGTACACAGTGTTAGAAGAGCAGAACAGTAAAAATAGCCTGCAACACCCATCGGCAAGTAAAATAAATTTGAGCAAGTCCTAGCATAATAGAGGAAGAGGCAGCAGTAATATGTCCAGGGTATTGTCCAATTCTGAATGCAATCGTGGCAGAATTTATGCACTCCGTCTATTGGCTTATGGAGGAAAGGGGCAGTGATCGAGATCTAAAGTTGGCAAGAAATAGATGGCAAAAGTTATCATTTGGATGGTTGAGTCAAAATCTGCCGCAGTGGTTGACGCTGGTTGACATTCCAGATCTGGAGCTCAATAATAGATGTCGAAGCCTGAAGCTAAGTAGGGGTGCAATGACAACGCAAGCACTGAATGTCCGGACCCGACAGCCTCAGGGATTGCTGGCCGTACAAAAGAGCAACGGCTCCGAGTCGGAGAAGGAGGATCCCAAAGAGTCCACTGCCGACCAAGGTCGGGAATGCCGCCAAGTCAATTAAAAAGTGACATAAGAAGCCAAATTATTGATAAATGGTAAGTGGCGGCGGAGGCCCCCGGTCACTACCTTGGAGGTTGGTCGGATTTCGAGCCCGATTTTTGGCTGTTTTACTCTATGAAATTGGCTTTTCCCGGGCTGTTTTACTCTATATCCGACCAACCTTTGTGGGTAAAATGCCAAATTTTTGTCCTCAAATGCAAATTTTCGCTCTCAGGCCGCATTTTTGGAGTTCCTCGCACGTTCATAACCCCGACACGCTGCTGGACTGTTTACCTCAAGCTGAGGTGGATAAAAATCACTCTCCTGGCCCTTCAGACTATATACTGTTTCAAAAAAAATTCTCGTGCGGGGCAGGATTTACTCTATTTTCGACCGACCCCCGCCATTTTCAGCCTGTTTTACTCTATAAATGGCCGGAGGTAGGGGTCATTTTGGGCCATTGATTTACTCTATGGCCGACCAAGTGCTAAGGTAGTGACCGGGGGCGGCACGCACAGAGCTTGAGTACAGAAAAGGCAACTATATGATGCCATCAATCTCATTGCCGTGAGTTCGATACATGTGCATACACAACCCATTTTTCCGCGTTCGCTTACCTATGAAGTCAATTTCTCAATCCAAATCCTAAATCCCATCTGACTGAGGGGAACTTGTTAGAGCTAAAAATGTCCGGCGTCCAAGAGCTTTGTGCGCGTATTGAGAAGCTCTCGACCAACATAAATCTGCAAAAGGACTGCGGCTGTGGAGGAAGCTGGAGAACGACAAAAGTCTCGTCCAGCGGCAGCTCAATGCGGTCCTTGATCCTATTGCATGCCTCCCCTTTGGAATCTCTTCCGAGATCTTTCTCCAATCTCTGCCTGTGGGCCTCAGATTCAAATTCCAGGAGCGAGCGCGTCCTGAGGTACCTATGCTGTTTTCTCAATATCTGTCATGCCTAGAACTCTATTGCACTATCCACGCCAGCCCTGTGGACAACAATCCACGTCGCTTTCCCGTGCACGGAGGGATTGACTCAGGAAGTGCTGCCAATTTGGCTTCAGCGCGCAGGTAATCGCGCTTTATCCATAACCCTTCAGTGAGAAAACATCGATGAAGATGTAGCTGCCATTATTTGGCAGTGTGGGCTGCAAATAAAGCTATACAATGAAGAAGGCAGTGGTGAAATCAATCTTTGGGAGACACGACTCCAGGGCCACTGCCGTTGCTCGAAACACCGGAGATTCACCGTGCATACCATCAGACGGGCTGGTGCTCCGGCACCCCAAATTCTCGACCTGCTGCGTCGGGCGCTAAGCCTCGTAGAATGCAGCTTCGAACATTTAGATGTGCACGTCGAGGACACTGTTTGAGGGCTGATCCTCTCGACTCTGCGGCAATTGAGTCGCATAAATCCTAAACTGTACGGTTGCGCATTTATGTTATTCGTCCTGTGGTAGACCATGTTCTTAGCAGCACTCGACACTGATTCTACACACAACTCTGTTTTTTCCCGCAAGCTAACACCTTCGCCCCCGCAACGTGGTTGAACTATTAGTCTATTATCCAACGCTACCTCGCATTGCCTTGATTTCGGAGGGTGGAATTCCTTGAAGGGATCGAGTCATTTATATGGATGAGAGGACCTTGGCAAATGCGGGGTTTTGGCTTTGATGCCGAGGCAAGCGTTACATTTTTGAACTAATGTGTATCCGCAAAAGACAGATGCGCGGAGTGTTTCTACCGGGTTCCATAATGTCGACTGAAACTTTCGGATATCAGCACGTTCTCCAGTTTGCATCCAACTAATGAACACTTGAGAAGCGATACACATCGCAAGCAGGCCGAACCAGGTGCGTAAATATACCCTTGGGGGTTAAAAAAATTAAATGGGTCTGGCGCAGTCGATGCCAATTACTTGAACCACTCCCGCACATGTACAATTCCCGCGGTTCAACGTACATGTAAATATTTAATCCATGCCTCTAATACAATGCAATGATAGGCAAATAGTTTGTACTAAGTATAGTCCTGTGCCAAGACTGGTTTGCTGGTTTGCATGAGTAAAAAACGAAAACCTCTCGTGCGCCTTGGGTCAGATTTTTCGCGGCACAGCCAACATTTCAGCTTTGAAAAAACCCGTTCAAACTCTCGAGTCTCGACTACGACTACGGCACAGAATGAAACGGCCTAGTGTTATCATTTTCCCCGTAAATCTCGAGTCAGGCTATCACATTTGCGTCGTTCATCAAATCAAATAGGGTAATGGATTAATGGCGGGCTTTACCTTTAACTGATTTCATTCCGTTGATCTTAGCTGCGGGGCCGAAGATCAAAGCCAGACATCATGGGCAGTCAGAGTGAGGGCTCCTCAAGGTGTGCGCTGACTTTGAATAAATTCATAAGTGGGCCAGTTAGCAAGACTGGGAGCATTGCGAGAGATGAACACGATGGTGAAGGTTTAAGCCGGATGACTTACACTATTATTTACCTGGTGACCCACAATAAAATTCAAGATAATTACGAACCCGTCTATATCCACTGACTGATTAGTAGCCTGTGTGAATTGAACCTTACATGTAGTTGATTTCTTCACAGCGATCTTCTAGTGGTCCAAATAAATGTTCTGCGAACAAATAAAGAATGCCCCTTGCTTGGATTCCGGTCGGCGTGGAAGAATTCGGTCATGGTTTGGACCTGATTCGACCCAGAAGGTATTGGCACAACTGTCGACCATCTACAGTTCCCTATAATGTAGGCAGCCGTAGAATTATGGTCAGTAGAATATCATAGACCGCGGCGGAACTTCCTGGATATCGCGCGCCCGAGCCAGTCAAAATGAGAGCAAGAGCGACAGTATTTTGCGCCGTTGAATTGCAGAGTGAGAGTGTCGCCGACAGTACGGGTGTATTTTTATGGACGGCGGATGGAACGGTCTGAGTCTAAGTGAAACCATCATTCGAGCACTGAGCAGTATTAGTGCAGGATGGACGGTCTGGGAATCTAACCAATTGTTGCGCGCAGATTTTGGCTGGCGATCGCGAATACGAGCATTGACAGCCATGCAGGGATCATGAAGAGCCTAGTTTAAGGATGAGAAACCAGGCGGCTCACGAGGTACAGAGAGGACAGCAGAAGTTTAAAGCGATGGACGGATTATTCGTAGAATCATAAAATGCCTTCGAGTTGTTCAAGAGAGTATGAACATTAGCTCTTTGCCATGGGCCGCAGTCTGCATAGCACAGACACAGGATTTGAAGACGTCCAAGCGAGGCGACGCCGACGAACTTGCAGCTTGAGCGTGAAGCTCTTCGGGCTTTTTGTATGCAAATGATGGCTTGGAGATAGTTTGTAGACAGGGTTAGGCTTGAGGTGGAAACGACGCTTGCGGGTTGGTCTGTACTGAGACGAGTTTGCGGAGCCCGGGCCGGAGCTTGCTGACGGCTCGTATTGACGTAATCAGTGTTTCAAAGCTTCAACCACGAAACACGACAACCTCGCTACAACTGCGAAGAAACTCGGTGTCTATGTCATCTTATGGATCCACAACGCCCATCGCGCTCCAGGCCTTCGCCTACAAGTCCATGACCATCGAATTGAAGCACTTTTCGCTGCGTTTCGTTAGGTTTCGCTTCTTGAGGTGCGTCCTTATTTTTTTGAGTGTGAACATGATGGATACCTGATGGATATACAGCAATTGTGCACTCTAGACCTCGCATACTGCAGGCGCGAAGCAACACCTTCATGGATCCACCCACTCGCTGACTTAATCCCGCTCGCGAGCATCTACACAACTTCAAATTTTCGCTGTGTTTCGTTTTTTGAGGTGTGTCCCCCGTGTCTTTTGTGTTTATTGAAGCTGATTGGGTACTTTCATCCAGCAATTGTACTACATTTTCTCTCATACTCAACGGTTGGGGATCGCTTCGCGCTTTGCCGCATTCAAAAATGTGGGCCGGGCACCTTTTCTAATGCTACGATAATCTCCGGATCGTCGCCCCCACTGTGCCATGGTGTGCGTATACCTCCGACGGCGGCAAGACCGGCTTCTCGTCCGACGTTGCAAAGCCCAAAACATCGTCCGCCCGCCCATGACGCCAACATTTTCTACTGCTTCCGCAAGCCGCGCTCAAAGCTGGGACCCCACTGCCCTGCGCAAACCTTCGATGTGCACGCACCCATACCACGGACAACCTCTGATTCGACGACCATATCGACGTATTTCCACGCCCCGGTCCTCGTCCTAGGCGCCTCAGCGCCCCGGTGCACCGGGAGATCCGTAGATGCACGACATCACTACCGCGGCCAAGCAGGTGGAGCAAGAGATGAGGTCGCGCAGCGCCGTGCGGTAGAGTCGGCCAGAGGCCGCAGCGAGGTCGACATCATCGGCGGTCGATCTGCCGCTGCCGTCCCCGCCCTATCCGCTCGCGGTGCAGGCTTCGGCCTCGCACGAAATGGGCGTACAGGACTGTGGGTGCGGCTCTGTTCATGGATCGCTTGCCACCGCGGAGCCCCGGTGTCGCCGCCATCGGTCGAGAATGATTGACCATGGTGGAAGGCGCTGCATGCTGCTGTGAAGCATTCCTTAAATAATTCACCCAGATCCCCGTCTGCGGTATCTTCTCGGTGTCCGCCAATCGAACGTTAGGACAACAGATTATCTCCCTCTTCTCGACGTTCTCGTCGACGAGCCCTGGTAATCGGGTCAATGTACTAAGACATCCCGACGAGGGTCAAGATGCTCCTCGAGCGTTGCGTCAAGGTGCCTCCCTCTGCGGGTCGAGATGCCCTCACGCCCTCACGCCCACCCCGGAGGCAGCGTGTCAACCCCCTCTACTCGATCACAAACCAGAAGTTTCCTATCGACCAAGACTGGCTCGCCCGCAATTGTTATTTTATGTCTGTACCTACCTACCTTTGACCTAGCTGCCCGGGCCTTTCGGTGTGGCTTCCACTGGACGAACCTCACATGGCCCATATCAGCATCCACATCCGCACACCTCCCCTCTGCATCGCCGTGTGCCCCGTCGTCTCGCAGTCCCGCCGAACAAATTCCCCTCTTCGCCACCGCCCAACGTCGACTTCTGCGGCTTCCCCGCCCCACCCACACGCAATCCCGATGAAGCGCGGGAAGAGAGCCGAGCACTCGGGTTGAGCCGTATTGCGGATGGGGGTGCGGTTGGTTAGTGTTAGACGCTTATCAGCTTATGGCACGCACCTCGCTCTTGGGAGCAGCCAGCACAACACCCCGCCGTACGCCGACTCCAGGCGTGTCGCCGTTCGGCATCGCAGTGGCAATTTCAGCGGGGTGCGGTGGGCGGGGTGATTGTGTTGGTGAGGAAGATGAGGAGGAAGCCCGCACGAACGCCTTCTATACGATAGTGCGAGCTCGACACACGCCTCGTTTTTTTTCACGTCTCCGTCTGGTGGATAAAACGGCTGCACCTGCCCCACCTGCTCCACCGGCTTCCGCTTCCCGCCCTCCATCTCAAGACACCGCTCTTTCCCTCCACGCCGAACGTTCCCCCGCACATACGCCTACATCAACTCGGACAACGCGGAGGTCTTCCCCTCCCCTCCGCCTCTGGGTCGCGTGAGCGATGCGAGTGATGTGAGCGCCGCCACAGGCGAGTTGCGCGGCGAACACGAACGATGTGAGCGAGCGCCACCCTCCCATCCCCTCGGGCGTCTGGCTTCGGCGTGAAGCGCGAAGAGGTTGGACACGGAGCACGGGCGGGTGCGGGTCTCGATGATAATGCCAATGCCAATGCCAATACCAAGTTGTTGGAGTGGAGGCAGAACGGCTGAGCGGAGGCGGGTGCGCCGAGAGGGCTGCGTGGAAGAGCGAACGGGAATGCGAGCAGGACCGGGGGGGAGCCGAGCGGCGGAGACAGAGACAGAGGGTGCCGATGGCGAAGTGTGCACGTCGCCGGGGAGAGCGTGAGGGATCGCGGACGGGCTCGAGGGAAGGGTCATGCGATCAGGGGATTGGGGGAGCGCGAGTTCGGGTGTGGGGCGAGGGTGCGATGCGAAGAGCGAAGCCACTTCGTCTCACGAGGGCGTGCGGGCTGCGTGCCTGCGATCCCGCCGAGGTCGTATGCGGGGATGGGCATCTCACTTCCAACGCGGGGAAAACCGTCACCTGCGCGTGGCCTCAAGATTGAAGCAGCGCCGCGGCTCTTACACCGGACGTCCCGGTCCTCAACGTCTTTTTCTTTCATCCTCATCGCTCATCGCTGAAGAGCTCTGCAACGGTACGTCTACGTCTTTGCTGTATCCGCGCTTCTGTATTGACCTGCGTTTGCTGCGTCTAGGTTATGACCCTTTATTCGAATTCACTGCCTTGGCGCTCCTTGTAGATTCCGCCCACTTTTTTTGACCGACCACCCATCCGAACACCTCGATATCCCGCCCTGCGAGCCGACTAGCATTTCCCGCCGACGTCGACCCAGGCCCATGGAATTCTGTTGCCTTCCGCGACTCGGTGTTTGCGTGTCTGTAAGGCAGCGGGGATGACGAGTCGCCTCGTCATGCGCTGATCAGGACCATGTTTCCTCATGGGCTTTCCACAGCCACACCTTTTTTTGTGTAGGTCACGTAGTTCCTACCAGGGTAGCGAATGCATGGCTCTCTAAATCTGGTTTCTTTTGAGAAAACAAGCCGAAAATGCAAGGAACGAAATATTCATGTTTTATTGAATACAGGTTCACTGTATATGACTCCACACAACTATAAATGCTACGCTCAAAACCCTGAGGAATACACCCATGATTCCAACTAGCATCCACCAGAGGATATCCATCGGTGTGCTCCTCAGCCTAATTGCGAGCGGGGTGTAGAGAATATCTGCGACACTGCTCATTGCGCGCTGGACCATGGCTGTATCCAGCTTCTCTTCGCCCTTCTTTGAGACTTGGAACAACGGCGCTGCGGAGGTAGAAATAGACGCATCTGTGGAGATCGATCTGATCCAGTCGAGCACGGGCATTAGACAAGATTAGAGCTTTCTCGTCCTGTTCTGTATTGCAGAATCTTTCCTTTACTCGGAGGTATGTCATTTTTATTATTTTTGGTGTATTGAAGTCAATTGAGTATGCACCGCAATACTGCACCCTCTACATTTTTCATTTTATGCTCAACGATTGGGGACCGTTTCGCGTGTTGTATTCGACACTCTGTTGGCGAGTCAATTCTGGAACTCATACAACTTGCAGCTGCCATTTTCTCCTTGCCAAATTAACTCCAAATTACAGAAATTCAGCAGATGGTTGTTTCGGGAGAGTCGCAAGGTGGAATGAGGGCATTATACTTGCCAAAAAAAAAAAAAATTTGGTGTGTTAAGTGGCACATATGTCCGCACCCTTACTGACAGGCATTGCATGGACACTTATAATATTGCAATGTCTTCTTTGTTAAATGCTGAATCGGTTGCGACTGCGCTGTGACCAGGGGCGGAATTTTAATGGTAAAGACTTCTCTGCTGCTCCTGCTTTCACGTATGCATATCTGATATATCCGGACCGTGCTCTTTAGGGCATGAAGACATTTACATAGAAATATGTGATACATCCAAAATTCGTACACGATTTAGTCAAACTATGCAGCTCCACACGACGACGAACAAAATCCCAACCAACACCCACCACAAAATGTCCATCAGTGTTCCACGCATACTCATGCTGAGCCTCACTTCCAGCGGCTTACTGAGGATTTCTGCGAGAGAGCCTTTTGCGGCAAGCACTGTATCCGTCGTGGCTGGGCCCTCAGGCTCTTCTAGTGCTGCAAATGAGGATGTCGGGGTGTTGTCTATAGATGCGGAGACCGGATTCTCAGAGTGCGTGGCATCTGAAATGACCACGTCTGTGTCCATCGGTACATCGTAATACTCGTCATCTCCCTCCGATGCAGTCTCCCAGGCCCCTTCTTCTTCCTCATTATCCTCGTTGTCTGACTCCATACCAATTTTCTTAAAGAGGAAATCCGGCTCTGGAGGTAAGGATGTGTATGTCCTCCGGACTTCTGTGAACTCAATAGTCACAGCAGATGCACCAACGATGTCACCTTTTTCCGTGAGATAGCCTGCCAGTTGGTCCAAGGCATCAGCAAGAGCTGGGAGGAAGTATGTCTCCATCTCTACCACCTTTCGCATGATGTCGATGGCTTCCTCGCATGCAGTAATGGCTTCTTCTGGACGGCCGACATTCCATAGGATCGAAGCCAGATTCTGGAGGCTGCTCGCAAGGATGGGAAGATGTCGTGGGGCTAATGTGACCAACTCGCAATACAATTCGGTGGCTTTCTCGGCATTCACAATCGCTTTGTTTAACTCCCCAGCAGCCATTAGCTGAAGAGACAGTGAGTGGAAGGCATTTGCTCCCAGTTCCTGCTTCCTGATTGGAATAACAAAATCATCCCACATCTGCCCTTCATTCTGAGTGTATATGGACACCGCTTCGTGGGAAATTGCGAGGGCCTCGTCGTTCCTTCCAACTGCAGCTAGGCAGTTTGAGAATGTGGTAAGGGAGTGTATGAGTGTACAGTTTTGTTCATCTAATTTGCTCTCATCCACATCCTCTTGGCAGGCTGCAGCAGCTTGTTCAGCGTGCATAAGGGCTTTTTCAGGCTGTCCTACATGTCCCCAAGTAGCCGCAAGTTCCACAAGAAGAAAATAAAAATGTTGGTTGAAAAGCTTGCTGCTGCTTGCCCAGTATTTTTCAGTGCCAAAGGCCACTCCACTCCTGAGCAGTTGTAATGCCTCTTCCTTTCTCCCTACGCGTCGAAGGATGCCTGTCTTGATTATGCAGCAGAATAATGAATAATTCTCAATCCCTGCATCCTTCGACATTTGGTCATCGGTCTCCTGTATCATTTGGATTGCATCTGGAAACCTGCCCATCTCACAGAGAATGAAATGCTGAACAATTTGAAACCACCATAGGCTTCCAACAACCTCCATGTCACCTTGATCAGAACAAGAGTGAAGGTATTTGATTACATGCTCTGATTCTGCGAGGGCATCTTCAAGTAAACCAGCTCTCCATAGGTGGCAGAAAATGGGTGCATTTATATCATCAAGCCACCACCGCCAGTCAGAGCCCCAATAGGTAAGAATGGTATTGGTGTGTTTCACGGTTCTAGACAAAATCTGTAGCAAGGCCATCTTGTTGGCACTGGAGACAAATGGAATGATGTCCACAATGCTGTAGAGAGCATGCTGAATAATGAATGATTCGGGATCTGAGTTATCAACCACCTCTCGAAGAATGATAATGGCTTGATTGAAGTGTGCGATAAAGATGTTCCTAATCAATGCAACAGTGCTGTGTGAGGGGCAGGTGTAGAATGCCTGGACTGCATCTTCAATTATGCCACCATGTGCATTAAAATTGTCAATATGCACTGTTATGTCCAACTGAGGTGGCGGGCAGTCCGAGTTGGGTTCCAGGAAAATGCGAAGATTCTTCAGTGAAAGGTCGGAATCGTCCTGGTGAGAAAAATGTGCATAGGCATGGAGGAGCCAAAGGAATTGGGAAGAAAATTCCTCAGGATGGATACGAGCAAGATTGCGGAATAAAATAATGCAGTCTGCCAGCATGACCAGAGAAAACTGGTTTTCCTCTGCCACCTTGCAAATTTGATCAATAAATGAGTCGATGTCTATTTTGGCCAGCGGATGTTCAGAGACTGGCAGTTTGACAGCAGTCTGGAATCCTTCCACGAAGGTGGCATATGACTCGAGGTGTTGATTGATAGATGAAAGGGCTTCAGCAAGAGCAAAATATGCCTTACGACACTGTACTGCTTCAAACTCTTGTTCTTTGGTCAGGGATGATCCTGGACTGAGCTGAATTAATTCATCTGCCATAGAATGGGAGAGGGCAGCAGCATCTTGGGCAATGGATAATGCAGCCATGTTTTGGTCAGTCTGGAGGAGATTTTCTGCATGTAAAACCATTGCTGTCAGCAACGATGATCGATAGACATCAGGTGAACTTTCGAATAGATGATGCCAGAGATCAAGTGATTGCTGGCTGGCTTGTAAGGCAGGCTCATATTGAAGTTGAGCTATGTATCTGGATGAGAGGAAGTATAGTGATTCAGCTAGGTGCTGGAGAATCTGTGGGGAGCAATCACTGCCAGTAAAACAACAAAAAATCTGGATTTTTAAAAGTTCCCAGGCCATAGATTCAGATGTCATTCCTAGAGCAGCCAGGTCTGCTCCAAGGTTAGTCATAACTCCCCACATGAAATCTGTCTCTATGATGGTGCATCCTTGATTAAACTCCAGGAGAATCTGCAGGATCACAGACAATACATGCAAAGGTGATGTGGGTCCTGCAAACACCGGTTTTGTCATTGGATCCCAAGAGGAGGGCTCGAGGACTAAATTTCTGCCAGCTGACAATTTTTGAATGTGTTCAATGAGCTGCATGATCTGCACAGAGAGATACTGATATTCTAGGTTTTTGTGGCTCGGATCCTTTACGAAAGTTAGATCTAATCAATACTGTACGAAGCTGCTTGAATGCACATACAGATGATATTGCTTCAATTGTTTGGTTTAATACATTCTGACCAAATTGGGTCTCAAGCAGGACTTGGGCCATCATGCCTTCGAGACGCCGCAGTTTGACTTGGCTTTCCACACCGTTCACGATCAATGTTTGCTCGACACGCAGAGTTGTGTGCTCAATCCGGGCAGCAGAGAAGGCCTGAGACACATAAGCACAGGAAATGAGAATAGCCAGGTGTTGCACACCATGAATTGAAGGTAACATTTGTTCACATGTTCCTTCAGATGTCCAATTTTTTTCTCGAGATCATCGCGCTTCATCCAGACTTTAATCTGAGAGCCAACCCCCCGAAACCCCGGGCGTTGCACAGGAGAAATTTTGTAGCACATTGAGAGAACATGAAGCATCTCCCTGAGAAAGGTGTCTTAAAACAAATCATAGACATTATGATGGCACAGACTTACGCCTTCAGATTCCCTAGGGCGCTTAACAGCGCTGGTCCTGGAATGTGTCTTCCTGCCCCCGGGTAAGATTGGCTAAGTCGGCGAGGGTGTGAAGGACATCCTTTGTCAGCTCGCGGATCCTTCTTCGATTCTCGCCAACCTGAATTCATCTCAATGAGTGTTTTCAATCGGAAGAGCAGATTCCATACCTTTTCTATTGAGCTCTGAATGCTTTGGCCAATCTCAATGAGATCCTTGATGAAAGACGAGAAGGTTATGAGTGTCGTGGTGATTGTTATCGGGTCCATGTTGCACAAATGCGAGAGTCGTGAGCGAGCTGGGATGGGATGGTGGAGGTAAAGGTGCAACCCGCGATGAACAGCTTCCGTCGAGATAGAAGGCTCAAAATAGCAAACACAGCTTTAATTGCCTGTTGCGAATGCGAAATCCCGTAAAGGTCAATAGCATGTTGTCACCGTGGCTCTGCTTTATCCCCGTCAACATCGGACTGCTGAGGATCAGAATGTACCAGATAATGAAAATATAGATTTGATAGCAGCGAACAGCAAAAACAACACAGCCATCGGTGACTGGGATAAATTTGGGCAAGTCACAGCACGGTGCTATAAATTGAATGTGGTTGTTGCACTCCGTCAATTGGCTTATTTGGCCAATTAATTAATCAATCTGTAAACAGGAGAAGAGCAGCGACCGACATTCAAGGTTAGCGAGACAGAGACGGAAAAAGCTATCGTCTGGATGGTCGAGTCAAGCGATGACCGAGTGCACCGGGACCTTCCCCAGCGGAAAGACAGAGCTAATCCACCATGGATTGCGTTGAACGAACAGTCTCCGAGTTTCAAAGCCGCCCATCGCCATATGGAGCTCGGATTTCACGTACGAGCGGGAGCGTCTCGGACGCGATAGAATTCGAGCACCTCCAAGTTATCCGCGAGAACACACAGAGACACTAGAAATTAAACTGCGCAAGCGCCGCCGTAGCCTCGTCTTCTTTTTGCCGCCCACATTGCCGTCCTTGGGACACGCTGTAGATGCCGTCCCCATGTGTATATTCTCGTGGACCTAAAGGCAGCCATCGAATTTGACCTACACAAGGTAGGGACAGCAGGAAAGTTGAAAGTGGTTGACAGATTATTTGTAGAAAGATAAAATGCCTTGTTCAAGAGAGCATAGCCAACAAAACCAAGAGCCGCAATATAAATAGTGCACTACACAGACGCAAAGACGCCCAAAATGCGATGCAACGGGATCCGGGAGGACCGAGTGCTCTGAATTCAAGATCACTTGAACTCCTCCGAAGTTGGGCACGCAGACGATGCCTCTCAAACTCGAACTTCTGCTTGACCAACCAATCATGGCACAAGTTGAGGTGGAAACGAGATCTATGAGCTGCCGTATTCGTATTGACGTAATCAAATGTTTAGCGCGCGCTTGACAGAGTCAGCGACCCAAGCAGCGAGTCGCGACCACAGTGTTTTCATGGAACCACAACCAGGCCAATCCCGGTGACCATTGAAACCAGGAATTGCGAGAGTGTTTCTCGCTCTGCCTCAAGGTTGGTTTGTCCCCCTTTTTGGTGTGTATTCATTGGAGCTGATGAATATACTACAGCAATTATGCGCTTTACTTCTGTTTCTCCTGTGCTCAACGGCCGGGGACCTCGAGAGGCGCACACTTGTCCACAACCGCGAATAAAATCGTCTTATGGCCACCGTCGCGCTCCATGCCAATCCCGGCCTTCAAGCTTCACAGCTGCTTCGCCCTGAAGTACATGCGTTTCGTCTCGAGGTGTGTCCCCATTTTTTTTGTATGCGTTCATTGATGCTGATGCGTATACAGCAATTGTGTGTGCTCTACCTCTGTTTCTTCTGTACTCAAATACCAGACAAGCGCGCGCTTGTCCACAGGTGCGAAGAAACTCGGCACACACAATATCTTCATGGTTCCATGACGCCATCGTCGCGATCCGGGCCAAGACCGCTCGCGAGCGTACACATTGCTCGCGCCCGCACAGATGATACCTCGACGCCCAACGCGCCTTTGCAGTCGCACACAAGCTGTCATTCGGCGGCTTGCGCGTACTAATGGCATTTCCCATCCGAGCTCAAACTCCAGCATTCGATTCGCCCGTCTGAGCAACCGCACTGGTGCTCCGTGCTTGGAGTTCTTAGTGGGCCGCTTGAAAATCTCCATCGCTGCGGCGTCTCCACCTGGTTTCGTTCCCGATCCGTTCGGTAAGTCGGTCTGGAATGTGTGACCGTAGAAGCAGCGAACCCATTTTTGAATATAAGATTCCCTGAATAAAATCATTCGGCGCTTTGCGACTCTGGGTGCTTGACCTGCTTGCCAGTCACGCCGCCGCCGCCCGGGATCACATTGACCCCGACCCGACCATTCCTGTGTGTACATATGCTTTCTCTCGTTTGCTCGATGTGCTCATCTAAATTTCTCTACAATAGGGAACTCCGCCCTCGATATTTGGCGCGCGATCCTTTGTTGAAGGTTCGTCTTCCCGTGCGATGCAGGTTCTCGATATTGATTTCTTCTTTTAGATTTCTTTTAGACTCTGCTCGTTCCCGGGTAGTATAACGGCAGCAACCAGGGACAGGTAGTTTCCCCAGAGTTCCGTCTCGTTTCGTTCCTAGTGTGTTTTTTTTTCCCGCTTTTTCGTGTGTGTTTATTGAAGCTGACTGGCTCTATAGCAACTCCGTCCTCTACCCTCCTTTTTTATATCGTATTCGACGGCTGGGGACCGCCTCTAGAGGTAGCCGGCCAATTTAAGCACCTAGGCCGCCTTTCTACTGAAGTCCAGGGCCACAACTAGCTGACAATCCCCGAAGCGAAGCGTTGTCTATTGGGCGCGTGCACTAGAGGGTCTGGCGGCGAGAGGCTTTTTCGCCCGCTGTCATTATTCTGATATTCAGAATATTCTACCTACGCACCACCGGCGTGGTTTCCATTCATCGTACGCGCCTGGTGTTCGACACCGCATCCACAGGAACACGTCGTGGCCGCGCGCGCATCCCCTCTGCATCTCCTTCCTTCGTCTGCTCGCAGTCCATGTCCCGCCGCCGCCCTCCAACTAATCCGAGATGTCGGCCATCCACTTCTTCTGTGGCTTCCCCACCACACGCTGAGCGCCCGATGAAGCACGGAAAGAGAGCTGACGCTCGCGCGTATTGCGGGTGGGGTGGTTATGGTGCGCACCTTGGTCCTGGGAGAAGGCACCACAATGCCCCGGGCGCGCACCACTCGCATCGCGGTGGACGAGGTGGAGGCGGCGGAGCGGAGTGGGGAGTTTGGGGCCCACCCTCCATCTCATCTCCAGCCGCCGTTCTCTCCCTTCACGCCTGACGTTCCCCCCGCGCCTACGCCGACGCCAACAGCTCTCCCGTCCCTCCGCCTCGGGTCGCGCGAGCACCGTGAGCGCCCCAGGCGAGTCCCGCGGCGAGCGCGAGGGTCACCCCCCCTGGCGTCGGCGCGAAGCGCGAAGAGGTTGAGCACAGGCGTCGGCGCGAGAGACGTGGTGCGGGTGTCGGTGCCAATGTGAAGCTGTTGGGTAGTGATGGGAGTGGGAGGGAGCGGGAATGTAATACAAAACGGCTGAGCAGATGCCTCCGCGTTTGCCAAGAGAGAGGGGAGAAGCGCGGTGTGTGTGGCGCGATACCTTTGCGCCGATAGAGCTGAGAGGGAGAGATAGCGGGAGCGCGAGCAGGACCAGAGGGAGCTGAGCGGCAGAGACAGAGACTGAAGGGTCGCGGACGAGCTTGCGATTTGATTCGCCTCGCACTCCAGGCGAAGGAGGATGGGTAGTCAGCCGTGGTACCGTTTCGTATTTTCATGTTCCGTCCCCGGAGCAATATAGAGGAGTGTTTTTACAATAGGCTCTCAAGTTAGTAATCATCCGTATAGAACTTTGCAACCTCTCGAGCTTCGACAGCCGCACCATTCGAGAACGCAAACACAACGCAAACCACTGTTTATTCAGCTATTATTTTGAAATCGTAAAGAACAGGATTCCGACGCTGGGTCGTCAAGTAATTAAATGGTGGTAAGGTATGGATGTAAATAAAGGAATAGTTTTGGTTGGAGGTGGAGACGACTATTGCGCGTACGAAACGATCGCGGGCTCGAATTAGAGGTAAGGCCGGTGAACGCCGCACGCGCACCTGCCCAGCCTCCGTCTGCACCACCGTCGAGCGTCACCGCCTGCCCGCACAGCCGGTCTGTGCCCACGCACGCAAGTCTGTCGTGCGCCATCGTGTCCTGCAGCATCGTGGTAGTACAGCATCCCCTTCCCCTCGTACGCCGCCACCCCGCCCGCGAGCTACTCGGCACAAACGTCCTGCATGACGCCCACGCCGTTCGCGTCCTCCGTGGGGTCTGTGCCCACCTACGGCTGCGCGATCTCGTCCGCCGCGCTTAACAGGAGCATCGTGGGCACGAGCGCGTGTTGATGAATGGCAGTCGGGGCGCTGCTGGTGGATCGCAGGTGGGCAGCCAGTGACGTCCTTGATGGGAACGCAGCGCGCGTCGACGAGGATGCTGCTGCGGCAGAGGCCCCATGCGTGATGATGCTGCCCAAGAGTAGGCGATGAGGATGACGACGTGACCTTCTTCCCCGTGAGTGCCGATCTAGCCCGACGCTTAAGCGCTCTGCTGCGCGTGAAGCTGGGGATGTTGTATCAGACAGGATCGGAAAAGTCGCTGTTTTGCGTGCTGGGATAATCATTCTTCATCAGCTGCGGGACGTCGCAAAAGACATCAGATGACATCCAACTCTCCCACAGCCTCAACAACCCGCGGATCGGAGAAGCTCATCACTGACATCGGTTGATGTCAGCTACGATGCCACGTCGACTTTGTCTGCGCCGCTCTCTTTTCCTCCCCACCACCAAGATCTGAGTATACCACTGGCTCCAATGGCCACATCTCCATCGTCCGCAGTTGGCGCACTGCAACTCCCCCCATCTACCAACATATTTGACAGTGCCATTCTTCCCGCGCTTAGGCTCGCCAAGGCCGGTGTTGCGGGCATTGGCATTCCCGGAGTTGAGGGAGCATTCAACAGTGTTTTCGAGTTGGCAGAAATGGTCTCGGTGTGCTTTTGCGTATATTTAACAAGCTATGGGCTACTGACTCTTGTCTGTCAGACAATGAAAGCCAACAAGGAGGACCTTTCGAAGCTCGAGAGGTTGTTGAATACCTTGATCACTATCGATGTTCAGGGTGCCGGTGATGAACTAAAACAGCGGCTCACCACGTTGGCTTTGTGTGTTGTTCAAATGACCCTACCTTCAATTCATTCATTCGTGATCTTCAGAGAACTCGGACAGATTTCTCTGGAATGCAAATCCTTTGCAGAGAAGAACGCGATGAAGCGGTTCTTCAAAAGTAATGAATATAAGCAACAGATTAAGAACATCAAGAATTCCGTTGCATCTTGTATCCAGCATTTCATTGTACGCATGTTGTTTGTCAGTGGGTACCAGGACCCTGCTCTGATGTGTTTATTAGTTCTCTGGCAATATATCGATTGAGAGAATCATTGAAACCATGGCATCCAAAGGTATGGGGATCAGTCTTCCCCAAGAATGAGCTGTGTTCATGCTCACATGTACATCAGTGGGTACCATTGACGGGAAAATCAATAGTGTCCTGGCATCCCAGAAGCTCGCAAATCTAAGATGTGTTCCTGCTTGCTACAACAGTGACCATACCCCAGATGAATGCATGCAGGGCACAAGAGTTGATGTAATCACAGACATTGTTGAGCGGCTGACCACCAATAGCAATTCATCCCACCAGATAGTCATGCTTAGCGGGGTTGCTGGATCTGGGAAGTCCACTATTGCGAAGAGTGTTGCATCTATTCTGGCAGAAAAGGGCATCCTTGCAGCCTCTTTCTTCTTTTCCCGGGACTATGCAGACCGCAATGGACTCAAATATTTTGCCACCACACTGGCAGTCCAGCTTGCAGGTTATGATCCCATGTTTCAGACCCACCTCATCAAGTTGCTGGTGAAGGATGAGCACTCTGGCCTTCTTACTTTGGGACCGCATTTGCAATTCAAGAAGATGGTTGTGGAAATACTCCAGAAAATGCCCCAGAAGTCCACACCTTGGATCATCTGTCTTGATGCCCTCGATGAATGTGGGACAGACCATGGACAAACCTTTTTGCGGTGGCTTTCAGACAGCATTTCTCAGATTCCGGCCCACATTCAATTCTTTCTAACTGGGCGCCCAGATGTTCCTTCCTACCTCAAATTTGACACTCTTCTTTCTCTAATGCATGGCATTATCCTGGACACACTCGACAATGCAACAGTCGAGCAGGACATTCGTCTGTATGTGGAGCGATCACTTGATGGATCTACTTGGATTACCCGAAATCCATGGAAGATCCAGAGTGGTGACACTGAAGAGATAACAAAGCGTGCAGGTGGACTATTTGTGTTTGCAGCCACAGCTGTTCGTTATGTTCTCGCTGGACTACCCAAAGTGCTCCCGCAGAAATCTATCAACTACCTACTTGATGGGGAACCCCTCACTGATCTACATGCACTGTACAAGCGGATAGTAGATGAGGCCATTCCTGTGCCTTGTCCAGGAGATCGTCGTGCACAGGAGTCCTACGATCAATGCATGAAGGCTCTCAGCACCATTTTGGGCCTCCACGAGCCACTGGATCTCGAGAATCTGGCCACATTGCTCAAGGTAGAGACAGATATACTTCAGGCAATGCTGGTTCCACTGAGTGCTGTGATCTATGTCTCTGATACTCGTGGAGCTGGAATACAAGTTGTACATCTCTCATTCCGAGAATTTATGATGTCTCATGTTCAAACTACCCGCCCTGATATCTGTTGTGGAACTGAGGATCAGCATTACTCCCTGGCTTCTGCTATGATAAAGGTCATGCAAGAGCAACTCCGCTTCAACATCTGTGCCCTGCCAACTTCTTACTTGCGGAACATTGATATGACAGACTTTCAATCACAACTCAAGACATATATTCCAGACTATCTACACTATGCATGCCGATTTTGGGTGGACCATCTTGTGGCAACATCCTATGACTCATTCATAGCACAGGCAGTAGAGAAACTCCTTTTCAAAAAATTTCTGTTTTGGCTAGAGGTCCTGAGTTTACTTGGAATGGTGGATCACGCTTCTAAATCCCTGTCTAAGTTGATTGCATGGGCAACCAAGGTATGTTTGCTGTGCTGTATTATGTAACTCAGAACTTAAGAGGATCAGAACACTTCCATTACTCGCTTTGCAGCAGATGCAAAACGATTTATAGCATTCTTTCACGATCCAATTATTGAAAGTGCTCCTCACATCTATGTGTCTGCTTTAGCCTTGGCCCCATCCCAGTGCGAAATCAGCAGGACATTCCGTCCCCATTTTCCTCAGCTGTTATCAATCACAAGGGGACAAATGTTGAAGTGGCCAGCTACAATAACAGTGGTAGAGGGTGTTGACAGATTTTACTCTGTTGTGTTCTCCCCCAATGGTGAACATATTGTGTCTGGTTCCCGTGATGGGACTGTACGTATCTGGGATGCAACCACTGGAGCCCCAGTGGGTGAGCCATTCGAAGGGCACACTGGGAGGATCTACTCAGTTGCATTCTCTCCCAATGGCAAACATATTGTGTCAGGCTCTGATGACAAAACTTTGCGTATTTGGGATGTAAAAAGTGGAGTTGCACTTTGTGGGCCATTAGAGGGGCATACTGAATCTGTTTATTCTGTTGGATTCTCACCTGATAGCAAGAAGATTGTGTCTGGCTCGGATGACTGCACCATCCGCATTTGGGATGTGGAGAGCAGGGCTGCAATTGGCAGGCCATTGGCAGAGCTCAATGACCCAGTTCACTCTGTCATGTTTTCACCTGATGGCAAATACATTGTGGCAGGCTCTTATGACAAAACTGTGCGACTTTGGGATGCAGTGACTAGGGCTACAATACATGGGCCATTACAAGGGCACACTAGTGAGGTGCACTCAGTTTCATTCTCACCTGACAGCAAGTACATTGTCTCAGTGTGCTCTGATGTGTATCTTTGGGATGTAGCCACTGGTGCTGCACTGCTGGGGCCCTTAGAAGGGCACAGCGACCGGATCTTCTCTGTTGCATTCTCCCCTGATGGAAAGTGCATTGTGTCTGGCTCTTATGACACAACTGTGCGCATCTGGGATGCAGCCACTGGAGCAGCACTTGGGCAACCATTCCAAGACCACACTGGGACAATTTACTCAATTGCATTCTCACCAGATGGAACACAGATCGTGTCTGGCTCTGATGACAATACTGTGCGAATATGGGATGCAGAACATGGAGCTAGATTTGCTAAACCATTCACCAGTGACAAGTTATTGGCTGGGCACACCAGCGGGGTTCAATGTATCACATTCTCATCTGATGGGAAGTATATCGCTTCAGGTGCTGGCAAGATTGTGTGCATTTGGGATGTAGCCACAGGTGCTGCACTACATAAGCCATTGGAAGGACCCACTGCTCGTGTTGGAAGAGTCAAATTTTCGCCAGATGCAAAGCAGATTGTATCTGGCTCTGATGATGGTAGCATGCATATGTGGGATGTTGAGAGTGGGGCTATAGTTAGAAAATTCTTGAAATGGCACACTGGCCGAGTAGAGGCAATCGCTTTTTCACCTGATGGTGCACAGATTGCATCAGGATCTTCTGATAACACTGTGTGCCTTTGGGATGCAGCCTCAGGGGCTGCACTTGGGCAGCCATTCAAAGGACACACTGGTCCTGTTCTGTCTGTCGTGTTCACATGCGAAGGGAAGCAGATTGTTTCTGGCTCTTTCGACACTACTCTGCGGACTTGGGATGCAGCTACTGGAGCTCCAGTTGGTGAGCCTATGGCTGGGTACACTGATCTGGTCAGATCACTTGAATTTTCATTTGATGGCAGGCACATGGTGTCTGGCTTGAATTTTTCAGTAGCCATCAATTACAATAATGTGTACCTCTGGGATGCACCTGATACAGCTGCTACAGCCATGGGAGTTACTATTCCTGTTAGGGGGTTGGAGGGGCATACTGATATGGTCACCTCGGTCACCTTCTCACCCGATGGAAAGTATATTGTCTCGGGATCTAATGACAAAACTATTCGTGTATGGGATATGGAAAGTCTGGTCAACAGTCCCAATGTTTTCCAGCTTTCTGCAGAACACAGTGGACGTGATTTACTTAATGTGGGCTTTTTCTTTCTTAATATCCAATTCTGTTTGTTAATTTCAGCCTAGTCCATTCACGTCAGGTCCCTACTGCTCAACTGAATTGGCTGGTCCGAAATGGTTGGGCCACTTGTATCCCATCAGAACTCCTCTTTTGGCTTCCAGTCCACCACAGGGTTGGCCTCTGGTCACCTTTTAACTCACTAGTGATTGGACAACAACAGACTGCACTCTCTTACCACCACTTTTTCCATGGTACAGAATGGACTCAGTGTTATACAGACGGTACTTTATAAATTTGTAACTACTGTACACCATTTAAAAGAAGTTGTCTCATGGTGTAAAGAATAAATATTGATGAATGACAAAGTCTGTAACCCGAGCCTCACAGCCAGCTTATTGCCGAGCACATCGTGGTTTGGGGTGACTGAACCTACTTCTCGATTATTGTTCCAAGAAATCAATGCCTGAGTTGGTTGAGGTGGTTAACCAACACATATACTAGGTAGATAAATTCGAAAAGCAGTGTACTCTTTTGACCCCACTTGACTTTTTTCTTTCTTTCTCCCCCTCTCTCAGGTTTTCCATAATATAAGCATAACAGCCTCACTCTCATATGGACATAGACTTGAAGCAGACGCTGGTTCAAAAGCTGGCCGACATCGTGCCAGCATTGCTCGGCTGATCTGAATCGTTCTTTGCATGTCATGGTGTCATCTTCGCAGCTGCAAGTTATCAATTTACGGTAAATTTCGGATCGAAAAAAAGTCTCCTCCGCACCCGTTGTGATGTTGACTGCGCCTCTGCTAGGTGCCGATAGGTGGTGGTGGTAAGGGCAAGTAGAGAGTGTTCGTCCTTGGGGGAGATAATGGTGTCGCTGCGCGAGACGGTGATAGCAGTAAAAAATGTGTGTGGTTTATTTAGAGGATTTTGATACGCCCCAGAGAATATCTGGTCGTATGGTTCACTATTCTAAAGTACGGAGGAGAATCCGCTCCAAAGTCTAGCCTTCCCTGAATTTTGTAACACGTCCCGTTCTACAATCCTGTCGAGGAGCGGACGACTGTTCAGATGCGATGCGGTTTCCGTTGTTATAAACGCTATGGGGCCGTTCTCGGTTCTTTGTATACAGCTACCCTTGGTCCTCCGACCTCTTCTAGGGTGCTTCGTGTGCTGGGAGGCCCTAAACTTGTTTTCAACGACTCCGCTCCTGTCTGCCGTTCCGTTCTTTCCAAGTCCGTTCCCTACTAAACCCTCTACAAATTGTCTTCTTCTTTCCGTTCGCAAGTTCTAACGAGCGGAGTCGGCTTTCTTGAAAGCTGTGATGAAGATCGATACCTGTTCCGTTCGATACGAGCGGTCGGGGAGGTATACAACTCGACCAGTGACTGGTGTGGTGCTCGAGACGCTGTTATGTGGAGCGGTCCGTACAGTGACGGACAATCCAAGGGCAGCGGGTCGATGTTCTGCCAGGCGCAGCCCTGGAGACCTTGTTTTCGTAGTCGGCGTACCCTGGTGAGCGGTACTTGCGTATCACTTAAGATGCGCTGGTAGTTTTAGATGGGAAAATTAGATGTCTTTATTCGTAGCAGCGTCTCGTATTTATAGGAAACCGGCTGTCTAGCACCGCCTTCTACATGTTCCTTGTCCTTCTCTGACTCATCGCATCCCGTTCCCTGAATCGGGGTCGCCACATGCTCCTTTGGCTGGTTCCGTCCGTCTTTGTGACTCGAACGAAGTTCCCGCTCCATTCCTGTGCTGCACGTGGGATATCCGCTCGAGGAACACATGGTGCTTCAGTTCTCCGCTCTCAATCCTGCATTCCTGGAGGCTGTGCGTGAGTCTTCCGCTCGCCAAACGCGTGCTTCTTCAGTCGGGGATGATTTCCGCTCCCATATTTGCATTCCAGAAACCTGTGCATGAGTTTTCCGCTCGCTGAACGTGTGCTTCTTTAGTCGGGGATGATTCCCGCTCCCATATTTGCATTCCAGAAACCTATGCATGAGTTTTCCGCTTGTCAAGCACGTGCTTCTTTAGTCGGGGATGATTTCCGCTCCCTGACTCTTGTCTTCGGTGGACCCGTTCCCTTTTGATCGAGTTCCTCCTCGTTTTATTGTTACCCTCCCCGACTTGAATGACCTATTCCCTTTTGAAGGCTGCTCCGCCAGCTCCATGATCATACCCTTCTCGACTTGTTTGACCTATTCCTTGTTGAAGGCCGCTCCGCCAGCTCCATGATCATACCCTTCTCGACTTGTTTGACCTATTCCTTCTTGAAGGCCGCTCCACGAGCTCCATAACCATATCCTACTCGACTATATTTCGTTCGGCGCCTGGCTCGGCTTCACCAGCGAGGCGAAGCGGAGGGAGGCGAGGCAGAGGTGAGGTGAGGCAGAGGTGAGGTGAGGCGGAGGGGAGCGCGAGGCGGAGAACACGACGGCGGGGAAGCGCGAGGCGGAGAACGCGAGGCGGAGGACGTGCGAGGCGGAGAACGCGACGGCGGGGAACGCGAGGCGGAGAACGCGATGGCGCGCGCAATCAGTCGTGTTACTAAGTCGGCGCGCAAAGTTTAAGTCGCGCAATCGCAACGTCGGCGGCGCAAAGTTGGTTGCGGTTACTTGAGTCGGTGGTTTAAATCGGGCGAGCGGCGCGCGCAACGTCGGTGGCTTAATTTAATTTGGGCGAGCGGCGTGCGCAACATCGGCGGCTTAAGTCACGCAATCGCAACGTCGGCAGCGCAAAGTTGGTCGCGTTTACTTTGCAAGGACTTGGCGCATTTGCAAAACGTTATTGAGTCGGGTGCAAAGGCTTTGTCAGGAGTCGCATTAGTTTTTGTATTCCGTTCTTGCTGGTGCGTTCAAGTTTGGAAGTGTATGTATCGGAATGTCGTGTTGCGCGGTGTGAAGTTGCCAATGTGTAAGACGTCGGATGTGCTGTCTCTATTTGTTGATGCCGTTTCCGCTTTGTATCGCCGTTCCAGAGCAATCACAAAGTGATGGCTCACACCGTGAGTGGTGGGAATTGAACCCAAACTGGCTGATTGATAGCTTGTTGAGCCCAACAAATCTATGAAGGTACCATGCATACCAATTCCAAATGGAGGAAAAAAGTCATGTTGAACCCAGCCAGGTCTGCTGTGTCCAGCTGTTCTGTGAGTAACTTAAATCATCTGTGCGATTTTTCAAGTCTATGTACATTCAAGAGCCACATGTGGTTCCCAGGTATCTACATATTTATCCTCACATCTGGTCAAACAATAAATAAAAACATAGACGTGTGGTGGGATCTCTGAGGCAACTGTATATCATATGCAGTATCCACATAAATGAAGAACAGATGTCCAGTGGAGCTGGGTAAGTTGCCTGACTACAGGACAGACAGTTTTGTCAGTCTATCAGTCGAACTTCAAGGGTCCTCCACGGTTTTGACTTGCAGTGACGGAGAGGTGTTTGGGGCCAACAGAGTGTCGAGTTATTCCAAGCTCAATTCCACCGCAGCCGTATCACCATCCGAGGTTATAAAGGAACTGTTGTTGATTTCGCAGCTCCATCCTGGATCACCAGGACCAAGTGTGAATCATGCTGTTGGGTGTGTGACAGTTGTTCCAGTCTCTTCTCGTGACATCTATGTATTCCAGTGATGTGCCAACTAACACTGATTGGCATTGACGAACATTAGCAATGGGGGCCTGATTCCATCTGGAAGTAAGGAAAGGAGGGAGATGAGATTTTCCACATGTGGGAAGAGGAGATGCGTGGACTGCTGAGCGAAGGGTGATGGATTTCTTGAGATTGGAATGTTTGTCATGTCCCTCCGAAAGAAGGGCGGTGTTTTGAGTCTGCCACCAAGCTAAGGTGCTTGAATATCCTTGGAACGACGGTGGCCAGCATGGCTGACTGAAAAAAACCAGTTGTGCTTTCCTGATTGTGTAAAAGAGAGTAGTGGGGCCATTGCCATCCAGTAGCAGTGCAGACAGAGGCCCAGATTTGGGGGATCAGAACAAGCCCCAAAAATTGTGTATCAACGAAGAAATGGTGGAGAAATAGCCATGGCAAGTGAGGCGATGGCAAGAAATTGATGTCCCCATGCCTCGGATTCCGATCCGCGATGCCGTGACTTTTGATCAACCCATCACTTTCGGCTGAAATTTGGTCTGGACCTTCATTGGAGGTCATACTCTGTTGGTATATCATGCCCAGTCATAATTACCAAGCCCCAGCCTTCTAGCTCTCAAGTGGCCAACTAGGTAGGGTGGCCAGGTAGGGGTCTCAGATAGTATTGTCAAAAGAAACACTTTTGGAAGAGGGATAAGAGTTTTAGTCAAAACTCGGCCCGGAAAATCTCAAGCACGGGGTACAGCAGCTGGGTGACCTGCACCATAGCTGTTTTCAAAAAAGAATACGCCTTTTGATAAATTGGTGCTGCTCGATTTTTGCTTAAAGTACCACTGTTGACTGATTTGCCCTCGCCACTCAGCTAGCATTGGCATAGGCTCCACACCTCTGAGTATTTCTGGAGTCTGTACCCATATCCAGAGTGTATATATAATATATTATCTCTTCTAATAAAAGCCTCAGTAATTATTCTGTGCCTCATCATTCACGGTGCGCAAGCCGATTTCACAGAGGGCTTTTAAAATGTGTGTTGACAAAGAAGCAGCAGCAAACAATCACTGCATTCCAGCCCCCTGTAGGCACACACTGTGTCTATCGCCGTAGACAACATGTAGACAAACCTGTTCGCCTACATATGCCTACAACATGTAGACACTCTTGGTGTAAGTGAGTTTGATGTTCGTCTACATTGATCTAGTATGCCCACATTGGTCTACGGCAGTAGGCCAATGTAGACGAACATAGTGGGATGTGGTATATCAAATTCGGAGTTATTACGAGTGCTTGGCAAGTGCCTAAGTGTTTAAACACTACTTTGTTTCGGTTCCGAACCTTATGTAATGTGTTGATGTTGATTGCAGGTGGCTGTCTTATGATGCCTCCCATGCCTGATCTGTGCATGTGAAAAGCTGCGCAAGGCTTGAGGAGGTATTAAACGGAAGGGAAATAGCAAAGAAATCATTTCAAAGGCCAAAATCGAGGTCAATTTGGAGTTGGGGGAGACCAAGGTGCATCTATGGCTGTTGACAAACATAGGCAAAGCTAAGCCAAGTTCATCTACGTGATGTAAGCTCACGTAGCCGAGCAAACACGAGTGAAGGCAACACTGTGCCGATGTCCCCTTGCCTATGGCCATCGACATACTTTAACCCACATAGACCAGCGAACACGAGCATAGGCAAGGGTGTGCCTACAGGGGGTGGGAACACAGTGAATGGCAAGCAAAATCGAGCAGCACCAGTCCTGCTCAGAATTCGAAGGGCTACCCAGCAAAAATGTGTGTTTGAAAACCCGCCTCGAGTGTGTCAGCGGAGTGCTAAATTGAGATTTGCACCCACACGGGACAACTGTTTCCACCTCCAATGAGTCACACAGTGTTTTGGGCTGGGAGAGCTTAAATTCCTCAGTCTGTGCCGAGGAACATTGCAACTTTGAGATGCCAGGAATGAGCAATACAAGGCTGGGCTGCGTTCCAAACTCCAGACCTTCCGCAATTTCTGACCGCGGTTGGAAGAAGAAGGCTAACCGTCTTGCGGGTCAAATTCAAATCCAACTCCCATGTCAAGACAAGCCCTGGGAAGACCTGGCTTTGGCAGGACAGTGAATAACCCGGCCGGGACGATAATTGAATAACCTGTTCTGGAGTGGTCATGACAGACAACGAGAGGGCAGCACTGAACAACCTGGCTCTAAAGGGGAAGCTTGCTGTAGCCGTCGAGGTGGGATGTCGCGAGACTCGTGAGAGGCGGTGGAGTAACCACCTAGTCACCGAACTTGAGGATATCTCGAGGAGGAGATGATGTGCGTACGAGCGTCGTTTGTGGTCGTGGTGAGAAAGCGCTGCGCTGTTGTCAGGTCAAGGTAGACTTGGTATTAGACGAGGTAGAGTCTAAAGTACATGTAGATTCTACTGAGTTTATATACTGTATCCTATGAAACTGATGGTTGCCTCTTTATGAAATAGCAGACGCTCCTAGGTGCTCGATCTTGGTAACAGGCGATCGGGGTATCCTGATCGTCGTTTGAATAAACCCCTGGTTGGTTATTCCAAATCTGATCGTCCCAAGCGAATACGAATAACCCCCTGTTGGTCATTCCGTATGTGTCGTCTTGTCCTGGATTGCAAATATGTTTACATTTGCCAATCTCGTTGCTTGTGATAACCTGGGGTGCCCGGGGTTTAAGGTTGAGCGAAAATGTACATCATCTTCTGGGTTCTCTGTGTCAGGCTGCTGTATCATTTGGATTGCCTCCGGAAGCCTGCCCATGTCACAGAGAATGAAATGCTGATCCATTCGAGACCACCATAGTCTTTCAACAACCTCTGTGTTACCTCGGTCAGAGCAGGAGTGAAGGTATTTGATTACCTGTTCCAATTCTGCGAGGGCATCTTCGAGTAAACCGGCTCTCCATAGGTGGCGGAAAATGGGACCATGTATTTCACTGAGCCACCACTGCCAGTGAGAGCCCTGACAGGTAAGAATGTCATTGGTGTGTTTCACAGTTCTGGACAAAATCTGTAGCAAGACCATCTTGTTGGCACCGGAGACAAATGGAATGATGCCTATGATGCTGTAAAGAGCCCACTGAATAGTGGACAATTTGGGATCTGAGTTATCAACCACCTCTTGAAGAATGATATTGGCTTGATCGAAGTGGGTGATGAAGATGTTCCTAATCAATGCAACAGTGCTGTGTGAGGGGCAGGTGTAGAATGCCCAGACCACATCTTTGATTATACCACCGTGTGCATTAAAATCATCAATATGCACTGCTCTATCCAACCAAGGTGGTGGGCAGTCCGAGTTGGGTTCCAGGAAAATGCGAAGATTCTTCAGTGAAAGGTCGGAATTGTCCTGGTGAGAAAAATGTGCATAGGCATGGAGGAGCCAAAGGAATTGGGAAGAAAATTCCTCGGGATGGATGCGAGCAAGATTACAGTATAAAATAACACAGTCTGCCAGCATGACCAGAGAAAACTGGTCTTCCTCCGCCATCTTGCAAATTTGATTGATAAATGAGTCAATGTCTTTGTCCACCAGTGGACGTTCAGAGACAGGCAGTTCAATGGTAGTCTGAAATCCTTCCATGAAGGCGGCATATGACTCGAGGTGACGATTGAAAGAAGAAAGGGCATTGGCGAGGACAAAAAATGCCTTGCGACACTGTACTGCTCTAAATTGTCTTCTTCAGTCAAGGAAGATCCAGGACTGAACTGGATTATTTCATCTGTCATGGAATGGGAGAGGGCAGAAGCGTCTTGAGCGATGGATAGTGCAGCTATATTTTTGTTGAGCAGGAGGAGATGATTTGCATGTAAGACCATTGTTTTCAGTAAGCAGGATCAATGATCGACATCAGGTGAACTTTCAGAGAGATGATGCCAGAGATCGAGAGATTGCTGGCTGGCTTGTAAGGCAGGCTCATATTGAAGTTGATCTCTGTATCTGAATGAGAGGGAGTATAGTGATTCTGCTAGGCACTGGAGAATCCATGGGGAGCATTCACTGCCAGTAAAACGACGAAAAATCTGGATTTTCAAGAGCTCCCAGGCCATAGATTCAGATGTCATTCCTAGAGCAGCCAGGTCAACTCCAAGGTTAGCCATAACTCCCCTCATGAAATCTGTCTCTATGCTGGTGCAGCCTTCATTAAATTCCAGGAGAATCTGCAGGATCACAGGCAATACATGCAAAGGTGATATGGGTTCCACAAACACCTGTTTTGTTGTTGAATCCCAAGACAAGGTCTTGAGCACTAAATTTCCGCCAGCTGACAATTTTTGAATGTGTTCAATGAGCTGCATGGTCACAGAGAGATACTGAGATTCAAGCTTTTTGTGGCTCAGATCCTTTACGAAAGTTAGATCAACTCAATACTGTACAAAGCCGCTTGAATACACATACAGATGATATTGCTTCAATTGTTTGGTTTAATACATTCTGACCGAATTGGGTCTCGAGCAGGACTCTGGCCATCATGCCTTCGAGCCAGCACAGTCTGACTTGGTTTTCGACGTTGTTCACAACCAAAGTTTGTTCAACACGCAAGGTTGTATGCGCAACTTGGACAGAGGTGTCTTCAATCCGAGCAGTAGTTTGCTCAATCCGAGCAGCAGAGAAGGCCTGACAGATGTGAGCACGGAATTCAGAACAGTAAGGTCTAACATACTGTAAATTGAAGATAACATTTGTTCACATGTTCCTTCAGATGTCCGATTTTCTTCTCGAGATCATCGCGCTTCATCCAGACCTTGATTTGAGAGCCAACCCCCTAAACCCCGGGCGTTGCACCGGAGAAATTTTGTAACACATCGAGAGAACATGGAGCATCTCACTGAAGAGGATATCATAAAAAGAAGTCACAGTCCATAATGACAGAGACACACGCTTTCAGATTCCCCAAGGCGCTCAACAGCGCTGGCACCTGGAATGTGTCCTCCTGCCCCCGGGTAAGATTGGCTAGGTCGGCGAGGGTGTGAAGGACATCCTTTGTGAGCTCGCGGATCCTTCGTCGATTCTCGCCAACCTGAATTCATCTCAATGAGTTTTTTTGATCGGAAGAACATATCATATCCATACCTTTTCTATCGAGCTCTGAATGCTTTGGCCAATCTCAATGAGATCCTTGATGAAAGATGAGAAGGTTATGAGTGTTGTGGTGATTGTTATCGGGTCCATGTTGCACAAATGCGAGAGTCACAAGCGAGCTGGGATAGGATGGTGGAGGTAAAGGTCCAAGCCTCGAGGTCGGAGCACAGCTTCCGTTGAGAAGGTTTAAAAATAGCAAATTACAGCTTTAGTCTCGTAAAGCTCAACAGCATATTCTCACCGGGCTTTATCCCTTCCAACATCGAATTGCTAAAGATCAAAATGTATCAGATGATGAAAATATAGATTTGGTACACAGTGCTAGCAGTTGGCTAGCAGCAGAACAGCAAAACAACACAGCCATTACGAGTCTAAAATTTTATTTTTAGCTCGTTCTTGCATCCCGTTACCGCCAATTCTCGACAAAATTCAGTGGTCAATTTTGATTGAAGTTGTCGTTATTTGTTGACATTTTGATGTTCATGTGATTTCGGTTAAACCTACAAACATGTTCTTTCTTTATTGGCCACACAAAATTCATTCCTATGTATTTCCGATTTCTCTCTTTCTTGTCCTGCCTGGTCTACTCGATTCTCATCATTTGTGAACACAGCTTTCGGGCTCCTTACTTGGTTCTGAATTTTTCACTTTCTCTATTCTCTCTGTGTCTTTGCCCTTCGGAATCTTTCGGGATTGGTACATGTACTGGTATATGTAAAAATGCTAAGGGATACCGCTCGTGGAAGTTATTGAAGAAGAGTTCCCGATCAAAGTTAGTGATGTTGAGGAAGTTGTCTGTGTCCTTGCTTCACAACTTACCCCGAACCTCTGGAAAAATTTACGGGGGCTTCTGTAGCATATGAAACGATTCCTTCCTCCTCTGAGTTTTTTACTGGGACAAGCGTGTTGCGTTTTGGAAGTTGCATTTGAGTTTGTGACCTATTGTGACCACTCGTGACAACCCAAGCCTCAGCTCCAAACACAATGACTCTTGCCGGCAAAAAGATTCTGAAGACACAGAAATTATTATGCGTGCTATTTAAGGCCCTCAAAAAATTTCACATAATTTATGGGAGAACTGCGAGGCGAGAATATCAATGACTTGCAAATTATCAGACTTTGATGGACCGGAAACTTTGGTATCTTCCCCTCCCTGCAATCCTTAGCTATTTAGTATGGGGGTAGAGGACCAATATATCTAACATTCCCGGGTAATTCCAGAGGCGAATAGGGGGGAGGTAGTGTGGGGGCAGAACAGAATTTGAGGGGTTGAGCCGGGCACAGTGGCACATTGGCAGGCAGAATGGGAAGGGAGAGAAAAATTCGAAATCCAGAACCAATGTGCAAGTCCGGACCCATTGGGCATAATGGTATCTGAGAGCTTTTGAAGTTCATTTTATTTGATTTGGCCGAACCCAAGCCAAACCGTTGAAAGCCAGGATTGGTCATTTCAAGCAGAAGGCCACTCAAAAAATTAGTAGCTGCCTGAGATGGCTTCCTCTTTACCCGAGATTTGGAGAATTTATTCCTGATATTATCATATTGCCCCGCCCAAGCCCGCCTCTCCCGCTATCAGTTGCCATCAGAAGCAACCTTACAGGAATTATCCATTAAACACATCGGAAGGAAGGAAGGTTCAAAGTTCACCAAGACCAGACTCGTACTGCCATGTGCCAGCACTGGCCTCAAAGCCCACGTCGGTGACTGAGATAAATTTGGGCAAGTCACAGCACGGTGCTGTGAATTGAATGCAGTTGTGCTAGCGAGCCACAGCTCATCCAGAGTTCAGGCATCTGTCCATTGGTATTTGGCAAATCAATCTATAAGGAGGAGAGGAGCAGGCTGAGATTCGAGGTTAGCGAGGAAGAGACGGAAAAAAGTCATCGTTTGGATGCCAGGTCGACGTTCCGGAGATGGAGCTCAATAAATATGAATAGAAACCTGAAATATTAGAGCTAATAGGTAAGAGGCGAATAATGTAATTCACACCGAATCCGCCCTGAGAAGCCTTAGTCTACAGCAGGATTGCTAGCGTACAGCGCTTGAAGCTTCAAAATAACGACTACTCGAGTCGGACTCGGAGAAGGTCTCAAAGAGTCCACGGATCCGGAATGCCCAGTAGATTAAAAAGTTCGGTTTTATCCTATCAATTTTAAGAGGCGATATTTGCGTGGTCTTTTCGCGTCACAGCCAAAATTTCAGCTTTGAAAAAACCCGTTCAAACTCCCTATTGCGGCACAGCATGAAATGACATCGCCTTTTTCGTGTTTTAATTTTTCCCCACGAATCTTGATTCAGTCTGTCGCAGATGCGTTGTTCGTTAGGCTTTACCTTTTCATTCCGTCGATCAAACTTTCTAGGCGGGGCCTGAGATTGGAGTCAGTCAAGCTAGAAATCATGGGCAGTCAGAGTGAGGGCTCCTCAAGGTGTGTGCTAACTTTGAATAAATTCATTAGTGGGTCAGTTAACAAGAGCAGCAATCGTGGGCATTGCGAGAGATGAACGCGATGTACCAGATGTTGCAAGCCGAACAAATGACTTACACGATTACCTGGGGGCACATAATATGATTCAAGAGGATTGCAAACCCGTCTCTATGTCCACTGGATCTGTCCTTTGATGAGTAGCCGCGTATGAATTGAACCTTACCTGTAGTTGATCATCTTCACGGCGACCATCTACCGATCCAGATAAATTTTCTGCGAACACATCAGGACTGCCTTTATTGCCGCTGGAGGAGTTCAGACCCTGCTGGAGTAGGACTCCCAATTAACACAGCAGCGACGACCCGTCACGACCGAGCGCACCGGGACCATAGAAAATTAGAATCGCCTTCTCTAGTCTCCGGGAAGTTCTCCTGTGGAAAGGCGAGGCTAATTCACCATGGCTTGCGTTGGAAGGACGCTCTCCGAGTTTGAAAGGCCACCATTGCCACATAGCTCAGATTTCACGCGAGAGGCTGTCTCAAATAGGAGCCTCACGGGGCCTTCTCGAACGCGATAGAACCGAGCGCGTCCTAGTCATCCGCGAGGACACAGAGCTGCTCAAAACTAAACTGCGCCAGCGCTGCCGTAGCTTTTTTTTTTTTTGCTGCCCATCATCGTCCTTGGGAACACATTGCAGTAGCCATCGAATTTCTGTGGGGGGGCTCAGCCCGTTAAGTGTCGGAAGTGTTGCACAACTTCACAAGGTAAAGACTCGGAGGCGAGCAGGAAAATTGAAAGTAGTCGACAGATTATTCGTAGAAAGATAAAATGCCTCCAGAACTCCTTGTTCAAGAGAGCATGACCAGCAAAACAAGGAGCTGCAATATGCCTAGTGTGCTACACAGACACCAAGACGCCCAAAGTGCGATGCAACGGGATCCAGGAGGGCCGAGTGCTCTGAATTCAAGGGGTACCCACCAAAGAAATTTTCTACACCGGGTCGAAAAAGTGAATTAAGGCCCACTGGGCACCCACCATACCATTAGCCGAGAGTCTCACGGTCACGTGCATGTCCCAAACGGGAAACCACACCATCTCACTGCGCTGTATTCCTGTCCAGGCTATTTGACATGTATTTTGACACGGTGTATTCGTTCCATAAATATTGTTTTGGTACACCTTTCTATTTTTGGGCCCCCTCCTGAATCTTTAGCTGGCAGTTCGCACATCCATCCCGAAGGCCGAAATCAGAGCCTCGTTCAACCTAACACAGTCCAGATGGAACTTGGAATAATTAATGCGGTATTCTTCATATATATTGCAATTATACATTCAAGTTACAACGACCCCGCGAGCATTTAAAGATCTCCAGGTTCTCGCGCTTAGAGCAGTCTTGTGCGTAGTGATGTTCAGGGCCCGGCCTCAAGCCCTAAGCCGGCCAGGCCAAGCCCTGCTAAGCCCAAGCCGGGCCAGGCCCGACGCAGGGCTTGAGCGGGCCCAGGGCCTGGGCTTCAGATTTTTCAAGCCCAAGCCAGGCCCTCAAGCCCGGGCTTCACTACGACCTATGAACTTCGGCTTAACTTCCTATTTTGACTTCAAAACTCATGCATCAGGTCAGCTTTTACTGGCATTGAGTCAGAAGATTTCACCGCCAATAAAATGTTGCAATTGATTGACAAGGATAGCTATCACCACGTTGAAAGGGTCAACTCCGGGCATCCGAAAACGGAAATTGCGTGTCGGATTGGACGAGAAGTGGAGAAATCAAGTCAGTAGTCATTCTAATAACCATTGAGACATTTGAATACCTCCTCATATTGTCACATCAGTAAAACTGCAATTTCGTCTTTGGCGTCTTTGACGTCTTGGGCAAGACGTGAGAGACATGTGAGACAGATTTTTGGCCAAGACGAGGCATCTTTTGAAAGTAGATTCACTTTTCTCAGGAAAGATGTCCGTCTCAGGCAAGATGCTCAAAGACGCCGTGGATCTTGCTAAAGATTGCCTCCAAGATACTCAATACCCCCACAAAGCTTCACAAAGATGCAGTTCAAGACGATATATTAAAGCATATAAATGATACATCAATGTACGGGAGCATGAGGTACACCTAGGGCAGTAGAAACTGGGATAATATCCGTCGAAACTGGAGATGTTGTACTGAGGAACAGTGGTAGCGCTGTTATCTCACATGGAACAGCTATGAACGCACCGAAGTCCAAGGTGTACAAGGTGTGACAGACCCTATAAAGATTCTAACACAGTGCGAGTGACGGGTGGCTGTTATCATATGCAGGTCAGTGCGGGAATGGAAAAGCTGCGTCAACGGATACGCACTTTGTGCCACACCGGTCGGCGTCGTTGGGACAAGTTGCGAAGTGTAGCGTTGCGCAGCACATGTTGACAGGATACAGTAGCGGCTTGAGGATTTGCATTTGAATGGTTTTGCAGTTACATATTGGGTAAAGCTTGAGACACGACTTGAAGGGCTTTGAACTCGACATTGAAGCTTGATGGTTTGAGCTTGGAGGTCTTCCCCAGGTCTTGACGCGCACGCGGCGCAGCCGACACATAGCAAGTTGGACTGAGAAGAGAACATTGTCCAGACGACATCCAAGAGGTGGGAGCCAACAAATGAGACAGCAGAGGGTGGTGCGGTGGCGATGGTCAAAGTCAGGAGCAGGGGGAGAGCGGGGAGGATGAGGGGCAAAGGACAAGACGCAAGTGATTGTTGATCAGCATTCCATCAAACATCACATGGTTACGCACGGGCCATCGGAGTTTGAATGACTCGGCAGATTTCGCCGCATCTAGATTTTTCTGCCCAACTATGCACTGATTTCGAGCCGTTTGCTGAATTTTCCCGGTGCAATTTAGACAGTTGCAGTAAGCCTCTTGGTAAGCCTTAAAAACCTTCACCATACCCTCAAGTTCCGTTCCGAGGCTTCCTCCGCGTGGTGACGGGAATCCATTCCGAGTCAAAACTCTTTCTCCTTGCAGATCTTCAAATCTTCTTGGAGTGCAGGCCAAAACTCAAATCATGTCATGAGCTGTCAATTTTCGATTTACACAGCGCAGTTTCAAATAATTTTCGGGAAGCTCGATCAAAGATGCAAGATGGGAGGTTAAAGACACAAGACGTCCAAAGATGCCTTTTCCAAGACGGAAGATGTTGTATGCAAGACAAAGATGCCAAAAGACGGCCGCCAAAGATGTAAGATGCCAAAGACGAAATTGCAGTTTTACTGATGCATCCTGCAGTGTAACTTGCGATTTGTCACCTTACGAGTCAGGCCCGGGCCTGAGCCCAAAGCCCGGGGCTTGAGGCCCTGCTCGAGGGCTCGGGCTTGAGCTTGGGATATCTGAAGCCCAAGCCGCCTCAGGCCGGGCCCAAGCCCGGGCTTCCAGGCCAGGCCGGGCCCTGAACATCACTACTTGTGCGGCTCAAATAGGCTGGCACCGTTTAAGCGGCTGGATCGTTGGAATAAATGTGGGCTGTTAATTAATCGTACCTCCAAAGGATTGGGTCACTCTGCTCGGGATTGGCGCGGGAGAATTGCGGGAGGAGCTCGATGGGCTCTGTGGTGGCAGCCGGTTGTTTGGCAAGGACTCGGGGCGCAAAGCTCCGGTGACCCGACCATTACAAAGCGCCAAAAATACAAATTTTTGCGGGGATAAAAATCAAAAAAAAAACAGACCTTCTCAAACACATTTTTGAGGGGTTCTGCAACTTTTCCAAAAAGTGAAATAAGACAGTCGAGACACCCACCATACCATTAGCCGGTGTCTCGGCATTCTCTGGCGGGTACCCCTTGTCTGAATTCAAGACTTGAACACTTCCGAAGTTGGGCACGCAAACATGCCTCTCAAACTCGAGCTTCTGCTTGTTCCCAGTGACCGACCAACACAAGCGGCGAATTGAGGTGGAAACGAGGGCCTTGCGTGTTTGTGAACGCGAGCGCGACCAGGCTCGGTGGGAGCTCGCGGAGGCGAGCTGACGTGTTCGTATTGACCGTGACGTGATCAAATGTTTAGCGCGCGCTTGTCTACACCTTTGCGGCGACCACGGCGTTTTCATGGAACCACAACCATGCCATCGTCGCGCTCCAGGCCAATCCCGGTCCCCACAAGTGCATGACGGTTATATCAATTTTGCCCTCTCGATATTCAAAGTACTCAACGGCTGGGGACCGTTTCCCGCTTTACTACATTCAAAGATTCTGTAGCACAGTTCGCTGGCTTCGACCTATGCAAGAACCTACAGGCCGGACATCTTTTCTAATAGTAACCCTACGACAATCTCAGGATAGCCACCGTGCGCGCGCATCTGCGACGGCGAGAATGGCGCGTGGATCAGCGAGACTTAGTCTCGCCCCGCAACTGTTCTACCTGCTGCGAGCAAACATTGCGCGACTTCCGCTGGGACTAGCGTCATAATTCCCCACCGCAACTGTCTGCACGAACATATCGCGGCACGAAGTTTCTTTCCATGGGTGCACCTCCGTCTGCGCGGCGCTATTACTCGCCTTACAGTCCCGCTGAGCACACAAGTGCCTGACGACCGAGTTTGGGAATCGCGAGAGGGCTTTTTTCGCTGTGTTTTGTTTCCTCAAGGTGTGTTTGTTTGTTTCATTGGTGCGTGTTCATTGGAGCTGATTGGATACGGCAATTTGCGCTAGACCCTGCTTTTCTAACGGCTGGGGACCGCCTCGGGTAGCACCGCCTTTGCACTGAAGTGGAGGGCCAAGATAATACTCGGAGCGTTACTATTAGACTAGACTGTTGCGACGAGGCGAGGCTTTGTCGCCCGCTGTCCTTATTCAGAATATTCTACCTATACCCCATGGGCTTCCATTCGATGACGCATGGTATTCAACACTGCTTCCACAGGAACACATCGCGGCGACCGACGCCCGCGCGTGCCTCCCCTCTGCATCTCCTTCCTCCGCGCAGTCCATGTCCCGCAGGCTCCCCTCGCTGTCACCGCCGCTGCCGCCCTCCAGCCAACGTCGACTTCATTCTGCGCGCCCGCCCCACCTGCGCTGAACACCCGATGAAGCAACGCTTGGGTCCGGCCCGCGCTCGTGCGTATTGTGGGTGGTTATGGCACGCACCTCGGTCCTGGGAGCAGGCACCTTAACACCCCCGGCTCCGGGCGCGCGTCCCCGCTCCTCACACTCGGCATCGCGGTGGATGAGGTGGATGAGGAGCGGAGCCAGCGGAGTGGGCAGGGTGATTGTGTTGGCGAGGAGGATGGGGAAGGAAGGGAAACCCCCACGAACATCTTCCACGCAGATTCCGTGAACTCGACGCACGCCTCGTTTTTTTCCCCGCATCGCCGCCTGCTGGATACACCTCCCCACCCGACGTCCCCCACTGGCTACACCTCGCCCACCGGCTACATCGACTTCCCGCCCTCCATCTCGAGACGCCGCTCCTTCCTTTCATGCCGAACGTTCTAGCATCCGAGTCTACGCTGCCGCCGCCGAGGACGCGGAGCTCTTCCCTGTCCCACCGGCTCCCGGCCCTCCATCTCGAGACTAAGACGAAACTCCTTCCCTTCACGCACAACGTTCCCCCGCACCTGCGCCGACTTGGACGACGCAGAGCGCTTCCCCCTCCCCTCCGCCTCTGGGTCGCGCGATATCCAGCCGCGCGGCACGCCACAGACGGGTCCCGCGGCGAGTCCCGAGCGCGAGCGTCACCGCCCCTCGGGCGTCGGGCGTCGGCGCGAAGCGCGAAGAGGTCGAGCACGGGCGTCGGCGCGAAGGGGTGGTGCGGGTGCAGGTGTCGATGCCAACGGAGTGATGGGAGCGGGAGGGAGTGGGAGCGGGGATGCAAGACGGGATGGCTGAGCAGATGCCTCCGCGTTCGCCGGGGGACAGGAAGAAGAGCAGGTCAGAGGAGTGTGGCGTTGGGGTCGGTGGGGAGGCGGGAGTGTGAGGAGCGCGAGACTATAGGGCTGAGAGGGTTGAGCGGGGGAGCCAACGGGGACGCGAGCGGGACCGGAGGGAGTCGTGGACAGGCTCGACAGAGGGGTCGTGCGAGCGAGGGGCGCGATCTTGTGTGGGCCGAGTGCGATGTTGACAATGAGAAGCTACTTCGTCTCGCGGCGAGCGTGGGGCCGTGCCCGCCGCGGTTGTATGCGGGGATATGCATCTCATTGCCAACGTGGGGGAAACAGTTACCTGCGCGTGGCCTCAAGGTCTTCGAGCGGTGCTGTGGCTTCCTTACACCGTCCCGGTCCTCGACGTCGTTGTTCGTTCATCGCTAAAGAGCTCTGCGACGGACCTCTGGCCGTATCTGCGCTTCTGTACTGATCTGGTTTTGCTGTATCTAGGTTGCGCGCTTGGCGATCCACGTCATTTTTCGTCCCCGTGCGCCGCCCAGATGTTGCCGTAGAGACCACCAAGCACCCTCCCGCCCGCCTGCTCAAATGAACTTCTCAGAGCTTTAACCGACCACGCGAGCTCGAGGGCATTTTGAGAAGATCCTGAGAAGGGTCGACTGTCATCTGAGCGTAGCTTGTCCAGATGACATCGTCAATTTTACGTGCTGCTTGCTCCACCCCCGCTCTGCGGAGCACCGATAATGCATTTCAGCAGCCTCTGCTGCCGCGCTCCTCCCGGTCCGCCCCCGCCCGCTTGCCTGCTTCAAATCAATATGGAGTCGTAACCGACCACCGAGGGCCCAAGCGCGTTTTAAGTAGATTTTGGAAGACACTACTCGCGCCCGCTTGACGCCCATCTCATCTGAGCGCAGCTCGTTTCTGCTTTTGGGTGTCGGAGAGGTGGCGGGGACGACGATGAAACCACCTTGTATCGGGGCCTCATCATTTTGGACTAGCACGTGAAACGTCCCACGCTCCCGTATCTTGTCTGTGTTTATGGGTCGGGCCCTCAAGGAAATGAGGTCGATAGCGTTAGTGTTGGTGTGATGCGCGGTGCTTTATTCCACGGCGACCAGGATGGGGGCTGACTCCGACACCCAGATGTTGCTGGGCCTGTGGGGCGCGAAGGCAAGAGCAAGACGAGTTATGCGCAATGATGCCACTCGAGGTGCCGGCGTAGGAGTGGGTATCGGCCAAGTTGCATAAGGCTGTGGCCCTTTTCTGTGGACGGAGCTTGGCACGCTGTTCCGCGTGGCACAAGAGGGAAGACAATTGTGGTGGTGAACCGATCGTACCTCTCGACTCTCATCCCATTCCTTCTCACTAACTGCTCTACTACATGTTGAAACTGGGAATTGCATGGTGGACTACTGAACACATTACAAACAATTCCATATGGAAAGTATGTATTGAGAATCAGAATAGAGAGGGAATTTGTATGAAGAATTCATCCAAATATGTATGTATGCTCATTGTAAGCGATTCACCATAATGACAACAACCACGCTCAAGATTCCAACCAAACTTGAAATCCATACCAAAATCCAAAGAATGTCCATCTTGCTTAGATTTACTTCGAATGAGATTTTGAGGCCGCTGCTCTCAGCTCTAGATATAGATGTGCGCGCTTGCAGGGATACATTGTTGTCGGCGCTAGCAACAAGCTGATAGTTCACAACTTGACTAGTTTTCGAGTTGCCAGTGGGCTGGATTTCAACGGAAACAATGGGGTCTGGTCGCAGAACGTTGCTTGATGAGATGATGGTGATTGTGGCAGCTGGAAGCACTTCTGCATCCATCGAAATGTCTGCCTCTGATGCAGTCTCGCACTCTTCTTTCACGTCCGTGTTGTCCTCGTCGTCCCCTTCCAGCTCAATTTTCTCAAAGAGGAAATCCGGCTGCGGTAGCAATGATGCGAACCTCCTTCGAACCGTTGTGGACTCAATAGTCACAGCAGATGCGCCAACGATGTCGCCTTTTTCAGTGAGATAGCCTGCCAGTTGGTCCAAGGCATCAGCGAGAGCTGGGAGGAAGTACATCTCTATCTCTACCACCTTTTGCATGATGCTGACAGCTTCCTTGCATGCAGCAATGGCTTCTTCTCGATGGCTGACATTCCATAGGATCGAAGCCAGATTCTGGAGGCTGCTTGCCAGGGTGGGGAGATGTCGTGGGGCTAATGCCACCAACTCACGATACAATTTGGTAGCTTTCTCGGCATTCACGATTGCTTCGTTCAACTCCCCAGCAGTCGTAAGCCGAAGGGACAGTGAGTGGAAGGCATTTGCTCCCAGTTCCTGGTTCCTGATTATATAAAGAAAATCATGCCACATCTGCCCTGCATTCTGAGTGTATATTGACACTGCTTCATGGGAAATTGCGAGGGCCTCGTTGTTCCGTTGAACTGCAGCGAGGCAGTTTGAAAGTGTGGTCAGGGAGTGTATGAGTGTACATTTTTGTTGTTCCACTTTGTCATCACCCACATCCTTTCGGCAGGCTGTGGCAGCTTGTTCTGCATCTGCAAGGGCTTTTTCAGGCTGTCCTACCTGCCCCCAAGCAGCTGCAAGTTCCACAAGGAGAATGTAAAGGGCTATGTGGTAAACTTTGCTGTTGTCTGTCCAAAATTTTGACTGCCATCGGCCACTCCCCTCCTGAGAAGCTGCAGCGCCTCTTGGTTTCTCCCTGTGCACCGAAGAATGCGTGTCTGAATAAGACAGGGATGCAAACAAAATGCATCATTTTCTGGGCTGTTGGTATTGGTCTGCTGTATCATTTGGATTGCATCTGGAAACCTGCCCATGTCACAGAGAATAAAATGCCGATTCATTTGAGACCACCATAGTCTTTCAACAACCTCTGTGTGACCTTGGTCAGAGCAGGAGTGAAGGTATTTGATCACCCGCTCAGATTCTGCTAGTGCCTCTTCAAGTAAACAGCTCTCCATAGGTGGCGGGAAATGGGTGCATGTATTTCATTGAGCCACCACCGCCAGTCAGGGCCCCGACAGGTAAGAATAGTGTCAGTGTGTTTCACAGCTCTGGAGAAAATCTGTAGCAAGGCCATCTTGTTGGCACCGGAGACAAATGGAATGATGTCCACGATGCTGTAGAGAGCCCACTGAATAGTGGATGATTTGGAATCTGAGTGATCAACCACCTCTCGAAGAACGATGATGGCTTGGTCAAAGTATGTGATAAAGATGTTCCGAATCAATATCACAGTGGTGAATGAGGGGCAGGTGTAGAATGCCCAGACCACATCTTGAATTATGCCACCATACACATTAAAATCATCAATATACACCATTCTATCCAACTGAGGCGGTGGGCAGTATGAGTTGGGTTCCAGAAAAATACGAAGATCCTTCAGTGCATGGTCGGAATTGGGGGATCATCCTGGTGAGAAAAATGTGCATAGGCATGGAGGAGCCAAAGGAATTGGGAAGAAAAGTTCTTGGGATGGATACGAGCAAGATTGCAGAATAAAATAACGCAGTCTGCCAGCATGACCAGAGAAAACTGGTCTTTCTCTGCCACCTTGCAAATTTGATTAATAAATGAGTCAATGTCTTTGTCCAGCGGCGGACATGAATAGACTGGCAGTTTGACAGTAGTCTGGAATCCTTCCATGAAGGTGGCATATGACTCAAGGTGACGATCAAAGGAAGGAAGGGCATTGGCGAGGACAAAAAGTGCCTTGCAACACTGTACTGCTCCAAACTCGTCTTCGCCAGTCAAGGAAGATCCAGGGCTGAACTGGATTGTTTCATCTGTCATGGAACGGGAGAGGGCAGAAGCATCTTGGGCAACAGATAGTGCTGCCATGTTTTGGTCTGCATGGAGGAGATTCTCTACATGTAAGACCATTGCTTTTAGCAAGCAGGATCGATGATCAACATCAGGTGAACTTTCGGAGAGATGATGCCAGAGATCAAGAGATTGCTGGCTGGCTTGTAAGGCAGGCTTATATTGGAGTTGATATCTGTAGCTGGATGAGAGGGAGTATAGCGAGTCTGCTAGGTGCTGGAGAATCCACGGGGAGCACTCGCTGCTAGTAAAACAACGAAAAATCTGGATTTTCAAGAGCTCCCAGGCCATAGCTTCAGATGTCATTCCTAGAGCAGCCAGGTCAACTCCAAGGTTAGTCATAACTCGCCACATGAAATCTGTCTCTATGGTGGTGCAGCCTTCATTAAATTCCAGGAGAATCTGCAGGATCACAGGCAATACATGTAAAGGTGATATGTGTTCCACAAACACCTGTTTTGTTTTTGAATCCCAAGACAAGGTCTTGAGCACTAAATCTCTGCCAGCTGACAATTTTTGAATGTGTTCAATGAGACGCATGGTCTGCACAGAGAGATACTGAGATTCTAGGTTTTTGTGGCTCAGATCCTTTACGAAAGTTAGATCAACCAATACTGTACAAAGCCGCTTGAATGCACATACAGATGATATTGCTTCAATTGTTTGGTTTAATACATTCTGACCAAATTGGGTCTCGAGCAGGACTCGGGCCATCATGCCTTCGAGCCGGCGCAGCCTGATTTGGTTTTCGACGTTGTTCACAACTAAAGTTTGTTCAATGCGCAAGGTTGTATGTGCAACCTGGACAGAGGTGTCTTCAATCCGAGCAGTTGTTTTCTCAATCCGGGCAGCAGAGAAGGCCTGACAGGCATGAGTACGGAATTCAGAACAGCAAGGTCTAACATACCGTAAATTGAAGATAACATTTGTTCACATGTTCCTTCATATGTCCGATTTTCTTCTCGAGATCATCGCGCTTCATCCAGACTTTGATTTGAGAGCCAACTCCCCGAAACCCCGGGCGTTGCACAGGGGAAATTTTGTAGCATGTCGAGAGAACATGAAGCATCTCCCTGAAGAGGATATCATAAAAGAAGTCACTCCATGATGACAAAGACACACGCTTTCAGATTCCCCAAGGCACTTAACAGTGCTGGCACCTGGAATGTGTCTTCCTGCCCCCGGGTAAGATTGGCTAGGTCAGCGAGGGTGTGAAGGACATCCTTTGTGAGCTCACGGATTCTTCGTCGATTTTCGCTGACCTGAATTCATCTCAGTGGATGTTTTCGATTGGAAAAGTATATTATAATTTCACACCTTTTCTATCGAGCTCTGAATGCTTTGGCCAAGCTCGATGAGATCCTGGATGAAAGACGAGAGGGTTATGAGTGTCGTGGTGACTGTTATTGGGTCCATGTTGGACAAATGCGACAGTAGACAAGCTGGGATGGTGGAGGTAAAGGTCCAAGGCTCGGTGCACAGCTTCTGCCGAGATGGGAGGATTCAAAAATCAGCTTCGATTAGAGTTGTTACCATCTGCTCAGGAACAACAGATTTGATAGAGTATAGATTGGATACACAGCGCTAGAAGAGCAGAATAGTGAAACAGCCCGCGACAGCCATCAGCGAATAAAATAAATTTGGTCAAGTCCTAGCATAACAGAGGAAGATGCAGCAGTATTGTCCAATTCCGAATGGGTTGTCACAGTACATCCGGAATTCATGCACGCCGTCTATCGGCTGATGGAAGAGAGAGGAGGTGACCGATATCTGATGTTAGCAAGAAACGGAAGGCAAAAGCCATTATTTGGATGGTTGCATCAAAATCGGCCGTAGTGGTTGATGACAGTTGACGACGGACGTTCCAGAGGAGCTCAATAAATAGACGTACAGTAGATGCCTGAAGCTAAGCAATGGGATGATAACAATGTAAGCACTGCTGCAGCAGCCATGTCCGTGCCAGACAGCCTGAGGGATTGCCGGCTGTACAAAAGAACAACGGCTCCGAGTCGGAGAAGAATCCCTGAAGTCCACTGCTGACCAGTGGTCGGGAACGCCAGTGAGTCAATTAACAAGTGACATAAGAGGTTGAATATTAATGAATGGTAGGATTTGCTTTGTCTTTGGTGGGAGGAGGAGATCTCGCAGAAAAGGCAAGCCATATGATGGCATCAATTCCTGGTACCGGCTTAGGAACCAGGTCTCAGAATCGAATTGTAAAAAATCAAGATCATGACAATCATGATCCCATCAACAAAATCCTCGAAATTAATTAATTATACACTCAAGAAACCCTTTCTCAGCGTTCTATCCGGATGCCATCAGTGTGATTCTCGATATTAATTAAACAAATATCTCAAAAACCTCATCCAGTCCCCTGTCTCGTTTGTCCCCCCGAAACTAGTGTATCATGCCTGTAACTTGGCCATCTTCACTTGCCCTTCCCTCTTGCTTTACTGCACTTCCTGCTATGTCGTCTTCAGCCCCACCCGCTGCTCATTAAAAACTAAAATAAAAAACTACATAAATAATGAGGATAGATCTATGAAGGCGGCGCACACCTCCATCAAACGGTATGTGCGAATAAAAACTCATTTACCTCACACCAATAATACCATGGCCAGCTGTTCATTAATTCTTTAAATCCAAAAAAATTCCTGCCAAAAGCAACTTTCCTCCCTTCAGTAGAAACCCATACATCTTGCTAGTGGATATCGTTTGTAAAAATTATCCTCACAACGCTGTCCATAAAATTCAAGAACATTTCTCAAATCAAATCAAGTCTAGCGTCCACTGGCTCAATGTGAGCTGGTTGACACTTGGGCACACACACAAGCGGTGACCGAGGAAATCTTTGAGACATTTTCAAGTTCCTCGGAATATGATTCCTGGTACTGACTAAGGAACCAGTTCTCAAATCCATACATCAATTGACATACATAGTTACAGAAAATTAAGAAATCTTTGAGCACATGCAGTGTGCTCCACGTTTTCCAGTGCCATGCAATCTTGACTTTTGTGAGTCTTGCTTGTACTCTGAACATGATATTTTATGCAACCAAATTATCCTGTGTCCTGCCATCCTTGGCTCAACGTGAGCTTGGTTGACGCGTTTCGCGTCAACCAAGTGAACCTGAGCCAATAGTCTCTGTCTTTGTGAATCTGGCTTTAAAATAATAATATCTGCATCCAAGGGGAATCGGGATTCGAAAAAAGGATATAGGGTTGAAAAGTTTTTTTCAACCTTCTCTAGACCCCCCTCCCCCACCCTCCTTCCATAAAGGGAAGGAGCTTCCCACCCCTAGTGGCGGTCCGTTCTTTCCGGTCATGTGTGTCCTCACCGCCACCACCCAATTCGGCCACAAAATTCCAACAAAATGCACAATGTGTTTCCACATCGCTGAGGGCATTGTTCCAGTCCTGTCCAACTATTCTGTGAGTAGTAATGCATTAAATTTGACTTATTTTCGCTGTCATATGGCCCACTTTTGGCTTACAAAACTGAATTGAACACTCCTCAGCTTACCACAGCCCTCTGTTTGAGCTCCCACGGTGAACTTGAGCCCCTAAAGGCTCAGAGATGTGTTTTAGAGGCTCTTTTCCCTCCCTGTTAATGTATAGGTAGAAGTTTTTTTCGGCCCTCCCGGGACCCCCCCTCCCCCTACCCCTTGTCAGAAATTCGAATCCCGATCCTCTGGTTTGGCAAGAGGTACCAGGGGTGCCCGGAGGGCCTTAATATCTCATTGTCGTGAGTTCAATACATGTGCATACACACCCCTTGCTCGCTCACCCAGTGAAGTCAATTTCTCAATCCAAATCTCATACTGAGTGGAACTTGTCAGAGCCCAAAAACACACTCTCACCATCTTCATCAATAATAATTCGGCTTCTGAGTCTCCTGGAAAATCCTACTCCGCGCGCTCGCCGCCCGGCGTACCCAACTCCAAAAAGTCCACATTTATGTCAGCCGGTACCCCTACTCGACCCCTGAGGCAGAAATCCTAGCTGCCTTCTGAGAACTTGCCGCAGATGGATTGAGGTATACGTCGGTGCGAAGAGAGCCAAGAGGCGTCCGATCTTGTTATCGGACCCACTATCAACAACACGTGCCCACAGGCCACCTTCCATATCGGGATGGCTCCGTTTGGGAACTCCCGCCTCACATCTGCCTTATATGCGGTTTAATCAACTTTTAACTACTTTCCACATCCTGTATAACTAAGTGAATGTCCAGCAATCATTTATGTGTGAGGATGGGGAGTATTTGCACCAGGATGGTGGTTTGTCACTGGCTCACAACTGCTAAGGTACAGTGGATATGTGGACTTCAGAGAGCCTAAAAGTAGCTAATATAGCTAAGTAAACCTTGTTAAGCAAGGAAAGACTCCAGAAGTCTGGTAGATGCATCGCGAGTCGGGCGGCATGGTCGTGAGGTGTGATTGGCTGCATCAACGTCCGATATGGAAGGTGGCCTGTGGGCACGTGCTGTGATAGTGGGTTCGATAACAAGATCGGACGCCTCTTGAAGAGAGCTATTGGTTACGAGAGTCAAAAATTTATATTAGAAGACTGACCCATGTCCACTGGCAGCGAACGTCAGTAGCGCGTCAAATACACTCTGCTCTGTTTATTCTTGTCGAGCTAACAAGGGTTGGAGCAGACGAAGAGGCCTCGTCTTGCCCGTGTTCTTGTGCTAAGTGCTTTCAACGTGACGTTTGGGCTGAAAATTTCAGTGGGTATCGGTTCCAATATGGCGACGGCGCTACTTGCAACTTGCTCTATTTCGCCTCAGCTATTTCATCATTTTCGGGCTCGGACTCGCATTTTTTTTTTCGGTCTTGCAACTGTCCCGAATTTCGTTTTGATCATATTGAGTCGCATAAATCCTAAATGTACGGTTGCGCATTTATGCTATTCGTCTTGTGGTAGACCATGTTCTTAGCAGCATGCACTCGACACTGATTCTACACACAACTCTGTTTTTTTCCCGCAAGCTAACACCTTCGTCTCCGCCACGTGGTTGAACTATTATCCAACGCTACCTCGTGTTGCCTTGATTTCGGAGGGTGGAATTCCTTGAAGGGATCGAGTCATTTATATGGATGAGAAAGCTTGGCAAATGCAGGTTTTTGGCTTCGATTCCGAGGCAAGTGTTATATTTTTGAATTAATGTGTATACGTAAGAGAGCAGATGTGCGGAGTGTTTCTACCGGGTTCCATAATGCCGACTGAACTTTCGGATATCAACACATTCGCCAGTTTGCATCCAACTAATGAATACTTGAGCAGCGATACACATGGCGAGAAGAGTCCGTATATATACCCTTATGAAAATTAAATGGGTCTGGCGCAGCCGATGCAAATTACTTGAACAAATCCCGTATAATTCCCGCGGTTCAACGTACTAGCAAAATTTTAATCCATGCCTCTGGAATACAATGATAGTGAGAACCTTTTATATGCTTTGGTCCAGATTTTTCGCGTCACAGCCAAGATTTCAGCTTTGCAAAAATCCGTTCAAGTTCTTGACGCCGACTACAGCGTAGAACAAAACGATGTAGACTTTTTTCGTGTTGTTGGTTTCTCCCCTGAATCTTGAGTCAGGCTATCACATTTGTGTCGTTTTAAAAAATCGAATAAGGTATTGGATTAATGGCGGGCTTTACCTTTAACCGATTTCATTCTGTTGATCAAACTTGGGGCCTGAGATCGGAGTCAGTCAAGCCAGACATGCTGGGCAGTCAGAGTGAGGGCTCCTCAAGGTGTGTGCTGACTTTGAACAAATTCATTAGCGGGCCAGTTAACAAGAGCAGAACCGAGAGATGAACATGATGTTGAAGGTTTAAGCAGCACGACCTACACCATTAACTGGTGACCCATAATAAAATTCAAGATGATAGCGAACCGTCTCTATGTCCACTGGATACCTGTCCTTCGATGAGCCGCGTAGGAATTAAACCTTAGATGTAGTTGATTATCTTCACGGTGATCTTCTATCGATCCAAGTAAATTTTCTGCGAACACCTCAAGAATGCCCCTTGCTTTGGATTCAGGTCGGCGTGGAAGAATTCGGTCCCTGATTCGACCCAGAAGGTAAGTATTGGCACAACTGTCGAGACCATCCACTCTATAATGTAGGCAGCCGTGGAATTGTCGTCAATAGATCGCGACGGAACCTGCTGGATATCGTGCATCCGAGTCAGTCAAAATGAGAGCAAGAGCGACAGTATTTTGCGCCGTTCAATTGTAGAGTGAAAGTGTCGCCGACAGTACGGGTCCAATGGGTTGTGTTTTTATGGATGGCGGATGGAACAGTCTGAGTCTAAGTGAAACCATCATTTGAGCACTGAGCAGTATTAGTGCACGATGGACGGTCTGGGAATCTAGCCAATTGTTGTTGCGCGCAGGCTGATCGCGAATACGAGCGTTGAAAGTGTGCAGTGATACTGAAGAGCCCAGTTCAAGGATAAAAAACCAGGCGGCTGAAGTGGGAGGTTGAGCAAGGGTGAGCGTCGGAAAGCTAGAGAGAGGACAGCAGAAACATTTAAAGCAGTAGATCTCAGATTAATCATAAAATGACTCCGAGTTCAGGAGAGCATGAGCATTGGCTCCTCGCCATGGGCCGCAGTATGCATAGAGCCTGAGTACACAGACATAGGATTTGAAGAGGTCCAAGCGAGGCGACGCCGACGAACTTGCAGCTTGAAGCTCTTCGGGCTTTTCTGTATGCAAAATGATGGCTTGTAGATAGTTTATAGACAGGGTTAGGCTTGAGGTGGAAACGACGCTTGCGGGTTTGTAGTTCAACTAGCAGTAGTACTAGTTGGTCTGTCATGAGGTTTGTGAAAGTTTGCGGAGCCCGGGCCGGAGAGTTTGCTGACAGCTTGTATATATTGACGTAATCGAAGCTTCAAAAAGCTTTCAACCAGGAAACACGACAACCTTGCTACAACCGCGAAGAAACTCGTCGTCCACGTCTTCTTATGGATCCACAACGCCCGTCGCGCTCCTGGCCTTCACCTACAAGTCCATGACCATCGAGCATGCACGACTTACAGTAAAAGTAGTACTTTTCACTGCGTTTCGCTCCTTGAGGTGTGCGTCCTTTTTCTTCTTCTTTTTTTGAGTGTGAACCTGATGGATATCTATGGATATACAGCAATTGTGCACTCTAGACCTCGCATACTGCAGGCGCGAAGCAACGCGTCATCTTCATGGTCGCTGGCTTGATCCCGCTCGAGAGTATCTACACAGCATATTTCGCTGTGTTTCTTTTCTCTGAGGTGTGTCCCCCGTTTCTTTTGTGTTTATTGAAGCTGATTGGATACTTTCATACAGTAATTGTGCACTACCCTACTTTCGCTGTCGTACTCAACGGCTGGGGCCCGCTTCGCGCTTTGCCACATTCAAAGATGTGGGCCGGACGGCTTTTCTAACGCTACAATAATCTCCGGATCGTCACCACTGTGTCATGACCTGCAAAGCCAAAAACCTCGTCCGCCCGCCCACAACGCCGACGTTTGCGACTTCTTCCGCAAGTCGCGCTCAAAGCCGGGGACCCCGCTGGCCCCGCGCAAACCTTCGATGTGCACGCGCCGATGTTGCGGCCAACTTCTATTCGACGACCTCATCGGCGGCCCTCGTACCAGGCGCCGAGGCGCCCCGGTGCACCGCAAGATCCATCGGGGCGCGTCATGGACTCATGGTGGTTCGGGAGACATCTCAGCAGGCGGAGCAGGAGACGAAGTTGCACAGCGCCGCCTGGCAGGAGGAAATTCAGCGAGGTGGAAATCATCGACGCGGTCGATCTGCAGTTGCACGAAAACCCCGGGGTCTTGCCAATATCGGTCGAGGATGATTGGAAGGCGCTGCTGCATGCTGCTGTGAAGCATTCCCTAAAGAATTCGCCATCTCCATCACATGTAAATCCACATCTCTGGTATCTTCCCTGGTGTCCGCTAATCGAACGTTCGAACAACGGATTATCACCCTCTTCTCGACATTCTCGTCGACGAGCCCCGGCAATCGGGTCAATCAATCTACCCGCAGACACCCCGACGAGGACCTCGAGCGTCGAGGTGCCTCCTTCTGTGGGTCGAGATGCCCTCGATGCGACTCACGCCGACTTGTCAACCCCCTCTCCTCGATCTCGCAGACCAGTCGTCGGCGGCCTTTTGACCGAGACCGGCTCGTGCGCGATTGTTATTTTATGTCTGTACCTACATACCTGGCTGCCCGGCCCTTCCGGTGCGGTTCGCACTAGACCAAACTCACGATACCCCACTTCCACCGTCTGAACGAACACATCGCGGCCGCGCGCCTCCCCTCTACATCGCCTTCCTCGGTGTGGTCGTCCCTCGCCTCGCAGCAGGTTCCCGTCGCTCCCACCGCCGCCACCTTTCACCAACGTCGACTCCTTCTTCTGCGGCTTCGTCCCGCACAACCTCAATGAAGCGCGGAAGGAGAGCCGAGTGCTTACAGTGGTTATAGCGCGCACCTCGCGATCGGGACCAGGCACCGCAACACCCCGGGCGCGTACCACTCGGGACGAGGTGGATAAGGAGCGGAGGCGGTGGAGCGGGGAGTTTGGAGTGCTTGCTGGTGGTGGGGGTGGGTGGGGTGATTGTGTTGGAGCGGAGGACGGGAAAGAGGAAAAGGGAGGGAGGCTCCACGAAGATTCTGTGCGATCACACGCGCCTCGGTTTTCGTCTGCGTCTGCTGGATACGCCTCCCTCACCCAGCTAAAGCGGCTACACCGTGTTCCCGCCCTCCATCTCATCTCAAGACGCCACTCGCTCCCTTCACGCCTAGCGTTCCCCGCGCCGACAATGACAATGCGGAGGTCTTCCCGCCGCCTCTGGGTCGCGTGAGCGATGTGCGTCTCCCACCAGCTACACCTGCTTTGCCCTCCATCTCATCTCCAACCGCTGCTCCTTTGAACAGTCCTGTCTGCGCCCACGCCTACGACTCAGACGATGCGGAGCTCTTCCCCGCCACTCCGCTTCTGGCTCGCGCGATGCGAGCGATGTCAGCCACAGACGGGTCCCACGGCGAGCGCGAGCGTTACCCTCCCCTCGGGCGTCTGGCATCGGCGCGAAACGCGAAGAAGTTGAGCACGGAGCACGGGCGTTGGCGCGAAGGTGGTGGTGCAGGTGCGGGTGTCAGGCACGATGTTGAGCTGTTGGAGACTGAGTGGGAACAAAACGGCTCCCGGAGGCGGGTGTGTGCGAAAGCGGGTGCGGCGCGGCGAGGGAGCGCCTCCGCTTTTGCCGAGAGAGCAGGTCGGCGGCGGGAGCGTAAGGGGCGCGAGAGGGAGAGCAGGACCAGAGGGAGCCGAGTTGCGGAGACAGAGACAGCGGGGTGCTGATGGCGTGGTGCGCACGCCGCCGGGGGACGTGTGCGAGTGTGATTCCGCTCGCATGAGGGGTCATGGATGGGCTCGAGGGAGGGGGAGCGCGAGTTCGGGTGTGAGGCGAGGGTGCGATGTGGAGAGCGAAGCCACTCCGTCTCGGGACGAGCATGCGGGCGGCGGAGGACGCGCCTCGTTGCCAACGCTGGGAAAACCGTCATCTGCGCGTGGCCTCGAGATCTCCGAACAGTGCCGCGGTTTCATTCCACCTGCGTACCCGTCCTTGATGTCTCTTTCTTCCATCGACGCCCATCGCCCATCGCTCAAGAGCTCTGCGATGGTGCGTCTACATCTTTGCTGTATTCGCGCTTCTGTATTGACCTGGGTTTGCTGCGTCTAGACTATGACACCTTTATTTGAATTCACTGCCTTGGCGCTCCTTGTACATTCCACCCACTTTTTTTGACCGACCGCCCATCCGAACACCTCGATATCCCGCCCTACGAGCCGACTAGGATGTCCCGCCGACATCGACCCAGGCCCATAGAGTTCCGTTGCCTTCCGCGACTCGGTGTTTGCGTGTCTGTAAGGCAGCGGGGATGACGAGTCGCCTCGTCATGCGCTGATCAGGACCATGTTTCCTCATGGGCTTTCTACAGCCACACTTTTTTTGTGTAGGTCGCGTAGTTCCTACCAGGGTAGCGAATGCATGGCTCTCTAAATCTGGTTTCTTTTGAGACAACAAGCCGAAAATGCAAGGAACGAAATATTCATGTTTTATTGAATACAGGTTCACTGTATACGACTCCACACAACTATAAATGCTACGCTCAAAACCCTGAGGAATACACCCATGATTCCAACTAGCATCCACCAGAGGATGTCCATCGGTGTGCTCCTCAGCCTAATTGCGAGCGGGGTGTAGAGAATATCTGCGACACTGCTCGTTGCGCTGGACCGTGGCTGTATCCACTGCTGAATCCGGCTTCTCTTCGGTCTTCTGTGCGACTTGGGACGACGGCGCTGCAGAGGTAGAAGTGGACTCATCCACGGAGCGGGTGATCGTGACGGAGATCTCTTGTGCGGCGGTGTTTGAAGCTGCACCTGCTGCAGACTGGCTGGCAGGTTCTTTCGTCGATGAAAAGTTTACGCTTGCGGGATCGGCTGGGGTGCCACCCTCAGTGTCCGTTGTAGCGATGGTGGAGTAGTACTGCTGGGTGACGGACTCTGTTGCGGGAGAGGAGGGTGTATATTCGGGAGGTGGATCGAAGGCCGAAGCCTCGTCTTCTTCAGTTTGCCAAACTTCGTCGTCGTCCCAAATTCCTGACAAATAGGTGGGAAACAACGATAACTCGATCTCCCTCCCAATCTCGCCGCACTCACTTGTCGCGGTAGAGCTACCCTCCATATCTCCCATCTCGTACAGATGGACTGCGAGTTGATCTAAAGCTTCGCACAGGGCTGGCAAAAGGTATGGTTCTGTTTCTGTAACCTTTCGCATTATGTGGACAGCTTCTTTACAGGCAGCAATTGATGTGTCTCTGCGGTCGACCTTCCATAACATTGACGCCAGATTCTGGAGACTCTTTGCAAGTGTGGGTAGATGTCGTGGTGCCAACGCGACCAACTCGCGATACAATACAGTGGCTTTCTCGGCATTCACGATTGCTGTTTTTATCTCTCCGGCAGTCGTCAAGCGAAGAGACAGTGAATGGAAGGCATTTGCTCCCAGTTCCTGCTTCCTGATTGTAAAGAGAAAATCATCCCACATCTGTGTCGCGTTCTCAGTGTATATTGACACTGCTTCGTGGGAAATCACGAGGGCCTCGTTGTTCCTTTGAACTGCAGCGAGGCAGTTTGAAAGCGTGGTCAGGGAGTGTATGAGTGTACATTTTTGTTGTTCCGCTTCATCATCATCCACATCCTTTCGGCAGGCTGTGACAGCTTGTTCTGCATCTTTGAGGGCTTTTTCAGGCTGTCATATCTGTCTCCAAGCAGCTGCAAGTTCCACAAGAAAATAAAAATGTAGGTTGAAATGCTTGCTGCCACTTGCCCAGTATTTTTTAGTGCCGAAGGTCACTCCACTTCTGAGAAATTGCAGTGCCTGTTGGTGTCTCCCTATGTGCTGAAGAATACGTGTCTGAATAAGACATGGAAGCCAAAAAAATACATCATCCTCTGGATTTTCCATGTCGGTCTGCTGTATCATTTGGATTGCCTCTAGAAGCCTGCCCATGTCACAAAGAATGAAATGCTGATTCATTTGAGACTGTCGTAGTCTTTCAGCAACCTCTGTGTCACCTTGGTCAGAGCAGGAGTGAAGGTATTTGATTACCTGCTCCGATTCTGCGAGGGCATCTTTGAGTAAACCGGCTCTCCATAGGTGGTGGAAAATGGGTGCATGTATTCCATCGAGCCACTGCCACCAGTCAGAGCCCCGACAGGTAAGAATGGTACAGGTGTGTTTCACAGTTCTGGACAAAATCTGTAGCAAGGCCATCTTGTTAGCACCGGAGACAAATGGAATGATGTCCACGATGCTGCTGAGAGCCCACTGAATGGTGGTTGATTCGAAGGCTGGGCTATCAACCACTTCTCGAAGAATGACAATAGCTTGGTTGAAGTGTGCAATGAAGATGTTCCGAATCAATAAATCAGAGGTGTTTGAGAGGCAGGTGTAGAATGCCCAAACCGCATCTTCAACTATACCACCGTATGCATTAAAATTTTCAATATGCACTGTTATGTCCAACTGAGGTGGTGGGCAGTCCGAGTTGGGTTCCAGGAAAATGCGAAGATTCTTCAGTGAAAGGTCGGAATTGTCCTGGTGAGAAAAACATGCATAGGCATGGAGGAGCCAAAGGAATTGGGAGGAAAATTCCTTGGGATGGATGCGAGCAAGATTGCGGAATAAAATAACACAGTCTGCCAGCATGACCAGAGAAAACTGGTCTTCCTCTGCTACTTTGCAAATTTGATTGATAAATGAGTCAATGTCTCTGTACAGCGGTGGACATTCAGACCCAGGTAGTTTGACAGCAGTCTGAAATCCTTCCATGAAGGCGGCATATGACTCGAGGTGACGATTAAAGGAAGAAAGGGCATTGGCAAGGACAAAAAGTGCCTTGCGACACTGTACTGCTCCAAATTCGTCTTCTTCAGTCAAGGAAGATCCAGGACTGAACTGGATTATTTCATCTGTCATGGAACGGGAGAGAGCAGAAGTGTTTTGGGCAATGGATAGTGCTGCCATGTTTTGGTCAGCATGGAGGAGATTCTCTGCATGTAAGACCATTGCTTTCAGCAACGACAATCGACAATCGATGTCAGGTGATCTTTCAGAGAGATGATGCCAAAGATCGAGTGATTGCTGGCTGGCTTGTAAGCCAGACTCATCTTGGAGTTGATACTGGTATTTGCATGAGGGGTGTATAGCGAGTGTGCTAGGTGTATGAGAATCCGTGGGGAGCAATCACTGCCAGCAAAACGACGAAAAATTGTGATTTTTAAGAGTTCCCAGGCTATAGATTCAGAAACCATTCCTAGAGCACCAAGGTCCACTCCAAGCCTTGTCATATTTTCCCACATGAAATCTGTCTCTATGCTGGTGCAGCCTTCATTAAATTCCAGGAGGATCCACAGAATCCGAGGCAACACATGCAAGGGTGACATGGATTCCACAAACACCTCTTTTATTGTTGGATCCCAGAAGGAAGTCTTGAGCACCAAATTCCCTCCAGCTGACAATTTTTGAATGCATTCAATGAGCTGCATGGTCTGTGCAGAGAGATACTGAGATTCAAGGCTTTTGTGGTTTGGATCCTTCACAAAAGTTAGATGCCATACTGAGCAGTTAGAATGCACATGCAGATGATATTGCTTCAATTGTTTGGTTTAATACATTCTGACCGAATTGAGTCTCGAGCAGGACTCTGGCCATCATGCCTTCGAGACGCCGCAGTTTGACTTGGCTTTCCACGCTGTTCACGATCAATGTTTGCTCGACACGCAGAGTTGTGTGCTCAATCCGGGCAGCAGAGAAGGCCTGAGACACGTAAGCATAGGGAATATGAATAGCAAGGTGTTGCACACCGTGAATTGCAGGTAACATTTGTTCACATGTTCCTTCAAATGTTCGATTTTCTTCTCGAGATCATCGCGCTTCATCCAGGCTTTGATTTGAGAACCAACTCCCCGAAACCCTGGCCGTTGCACAGGAGAAATTTTGTAGCATGTCGAGAGAACATGAAGCATCTCACTGAAGAGGATATCATAAAAAGAAGTCACAGTCCATGATGACAAAGACACGCTTTCAGATTCCCCAAGGCGCTCAACAGCGCTGGCGCCTGGAATGTGTCTTCCTGCCCCCGGGTAAGATTGGCTAGGTCAGCGAGGGTGTGAAGGACATCCTTTGTGAGCTCGCAGATCCTTCGTCAATTTTCGCTGACCTGAATTCATCTCAGTGGATGTTTTCAATTGGAAAAGTATATTATAACTCCACACCTTTTCTATTGAGCTCTGAATGCTTTGGCCAAGCTCAATGAGATCCTTGATGAAAGTTGAGAGGGTGATTAGCGTCGTGGTGACTGTTATTGGGTCCATGTTGAACAAATGCAACAGTAGATGAGCTGGGATGGTGGAGGCAAAGGTCCAAGGCTTGGCGCACAGCTTCTGCCGAAATGGAAGGCTTCAAAAATGCCACAACTTCGATTAGTTGTTACCATCTGCTCAGGAACGACAAATCTGATGGAATATAGATTGGATACACAGCGCTAGAAGAGCAGAACAGTAAAACAGCCCGCGACAGCCATCAACAAATAAAATAAAATTGGACAAGTCCTAGCATAGCAGAGGAAGAGGCAGCAGTATTGTCCAATTCTGAATGGGTCGTCACAGTACATCCGGAATTCATGCACGCCGTCTATCGGCTTATGGAAGAGAGAGGAAGTAACCGATATCTGATGTTAGCAAGAAACAGAAGGCAAAAGCCATCATTTGGATGGTTGCATCAAAATCGGCCGTAGTGGTTGACAACAGTTGACGACGGACGTTCCAGAGGAGCTCAATAAATAGACGTACAGTAGAAGCCTGAAGCTAAGCAATGGGGTGATGACAATGTAAGCACTGTCCAGCAGCCATGTCCGTGCCGGACAGCCTGAGGGATTGCTGGCCGTACAAAAGAACAACGGCTCTGAGTCGGAAAAGGATCCCCGAAGTCCACTGCCGACCAGTGGTCGGGAACGCCGGCGAGTCAATTAACAAGTGACATAAGAGGTTGAATATTAATGAATGGTAAGATTTGCTTTGTCTTTGGTGGGAGGAGGAAGAGGAGGAGAGCTTGAGGAGATCTCGCAGAAAAGGCAAACCAAGGGGCACCCAGCCTTGTAATTTTACACAGGGTCGGAAAAGTGAATTAACGGTTGCTGGACCCTACCTACCTGTGAGCCGAGCACAGCCACACCCAAATTTGGTAATTTCTCACATAAGTCAGTTTTTAAAAAGTTTTTTAACCTTAACCAGACACTTCGCGAAACCACTCGGCAATGGCTTCGGCTCGATCCAAACATTATTTTCGTCAATGCTTTGACCCACCGGTGCCCCTCAAAAAATCTGATTTTTTTCTGACCCTCTCAAACACATTTTTAGGATGTTCTGAACAAATTCCGAAAAGTGAAATAAGGGGCCCCTACCCTATGAGGCTGTGTCTCGGCATCTTCCGGTGGGTGCCCCTTGAGGCATATGATGGCATCAATCTCATTGCCGTGAGTTCGATACATGTGCATACACACCCCTTGCTCGCTTACTCAGTGAAGTCAATTTCTCAATCCAAATCCCATACTGAGTGGAACTTGTCAGGCCTTCGGCATATACGGTTGTATGTCCGATCCTGATGCGAACGGATTGGCCCAAAAAATGGCCTCCATGTCCGATCAGAATGCGGACATTTTTGCACAAAAAAAAAGGTGAACTCCGATCCAAATGACTGACGGGATGGGGTGGTTGGGCCCAAAGTCCGATCCTTATGCATATGTTTCACCTGCAAAACACCCAATATCTTGCCCAAATTTTGCCTCCAAAGGGGTGCACGGCCGTGCCAAGAAAAATATTATCTCAACCCTTGGTTTTCGCTCGACTGGATACTGAAATGAGACCTCTCATGTCTGTAGGTCCAATCCTAAGTGCTGACGGACAACGCAAAAAAATGACCTACCCGATCACAATGCGTACATATTTGCTGGTAAAAGTCATGTACGGAAATGGCCAAAATCCGCTAAAATGGATCGGACATATCACTGCGTTGAGGCCCCCCGGAGTCAGAGGGTGTGACTACAGACATAGTCGCATGGACATTGGACTACATGCGACTACGCTGTGGCCCCCTTTCCTACCTCTGACTACTCCGTGACTATGTCTGACTACCTGCCACTATTGAGCTCCAATTTGCATACCCAGTTGTTCTGGAGTTGTTAATAATGTTTGGTTTGGTGGGAATTCCACAAATTTAGCGTGAGTGATCCGTGACATTACCCGAAACTTTGCTTTCGCTATTGCCGCAAAGCACCATCGCTCACTCATTCGCAGATGGCAAAGAGGTTTGGGCAATGTATTAACGAAGAAATGAGCAAAAAAGTGCAAGGAAAGGTTGGATGAGCTGTGCCTACATGGGGTAGGCAGAGGTTGGACAAAGTAGTCAGACGTAGGCACAGCCTGACTACGTGCCGTAAGCCGAGCTCCGTGAACAGTGTCAAACCCTTCGACTACTACGTCTGACTACAGCTGTACTCAGACGTAAGTCACAGGTAGTCCGAGCTCTGTGAACGGAGTCAGACTCTGACTATGGAGGGCCTCAACGCAGTGTATAACCACATATGCCGAGGGCCTAACTTGTCAGCTCACCATCTTCATCAATAATAATTTGGCTTCTGAGTCCTCCTGGAAAACCCTTCCGCGTGCTCTCTGCCCGGCGTACCCAACTCCAAAAGGTCCAAATTTATGTCAGCCAGTACCCCACATAGTGATCCCTGAGGCAGAAATCCTAGCCGTCTTCCGAGAACTTGCCGCAGATGGTATTGACGTATACGTCGGTACGAAGAGAGCTATTGATTACGAGAGTAAAAATTTTATATTAGAGGACTGACCTATGTCCAGCGGCGCGTCAAATACATTTGCTCTGTTATTATTGTCGAGCTAAACAATGGTTGGAGCAGTCGAACTGCTCTTGTCTTGCTTCCCGCGTTCTTGGCATTCAACACTTCAACTGAGTTTGGAATGAAAACATTTCAGTTGGTATCGGTTTCCAATATGGCGACGGCGCTACCTGCAACTTGCTCTATTTCGCCTCAGCTATTTCATCGTCTTTCCGGCCTCGCGACTCGCATTTTTTTTTTTCGGTCTTGCAACTGTCCCGAATTTCGCTTTTTTGATCATATTGAGTCGCATAAATCCTAAACTGTACGGTTGTGCATTTATGCTATTCGTCTTGTGGTAGACCATGTTCTTAGCAGCATGCACTCGACACTGATTCTACACACAACTCTGTTTTTTCCCGCAAGCTAACACCTTCGTCTCTGCCACGTGGTTGAACTATTATCCAACGCTACCTCGCGTTGCCTTGATTTCGGAGGGTGGAACTCCTTGAAGGGATCGAGTCATTTATATGGATGAGAAGATCTTGGCAAATGCAGGTTTTTGGCTTCGATTCCAGGCAAGCGTTATATTTTTGAATTAATGTGTATACGCAAAAGAGCAAATGCGCGGAGTGTTTCTACTGGGTTTCATATATCGACTGAAACTTTCGGATATAAACACATTCACCAGTTTTAACCTCGCACTAATCAATACTTGAGAAACGATACACATCGCAAGATGGCTGAACCCGGTCCGTAAATGTACCCTTGGCCCGGGGAGGTTATGAATTAAATCATAGGGTCTGGCGCAGTCGATGTCAATTACTTGAACTACTCCCGCATAATTCCCGCGGTTCAATGTACTCGCAAAATTGTAATCCATGCCTCTGGAATACAATGCAATGATAGGCAAAGAGTTTGTACTACGTAGCAGGATCCTGTGTTTGCTCTGGTTTGCAGATAAGTAAAACCTCTCGCACGCCCGGGTCAGATTTTTCGCGGCACAGCCAACATTTCAGCTTTGAAAAAATCCGTTCAAGCTCTCGACTACGACTACAGCGTAGAACGAAGCAACGTGAACATTTTCGTGTTTTTATTTTCCCCGTGAATTTCGAGTCAGGCCATTACGTTTATGTCGTTTTAAAAAATCGAATAGGGTAATGGATTATTGAGAGCTTTACCTTTAACTGATTTCATTCCGTCGATCAACCCATCTAGGCTGGGGCTTGAGATCGGAGTCAGTCAAACCAGACATTGTAGGCAGTCAGTGTGAGGCTTACATGTGGCTCCACAAGGTGTGTACTAACTTTAAATAAATTTATCAGCGGGCCAGTTAACAAGAGCAGCAATCGAGAGATGAACACGATGATAAAGGTTTAAGCAGCACAACTTACACTATTATTACCCGGTGACCCACAATAAAATTCAAGATGATTGCGAACCATCTCTGTGTCCACTGGTTGATGAGTAGCGTTTGTGAATTGAACCTTACACGTAGTTGATTTCTTCACGGCGAACTTCTAGCGATCCAAATAAATTTTCTGCGAATACATCGAGAATGCCCTTGCTTGGATTCAGGTCGGCGTGGAAGAATTCGGTCCCTGATTCGATCCAGAAGGTATTGGCACAACTGTCGAGACCATCCACTCTATAATATAGGCAGCCGTGGAATTGTTGTCGATAGACCGCGACGGAACTTCCTGAACATCGCGCATCCGAGTCAGTCAAATGAGAGCAAGAGCGACAGTATTTTGCACCATTGAATTGCAGAGTGAAAGTGTCGCCGACAGTATGTACGGGTCCAATGGGTTGAATTTTATATATATGGATGGCGGATGGAACAGTCTGAGTCTAAGTGAAACCATCATTTGAGCACTGAGCAGTATTAGTGCAGGTGGGGATCTAGCCAATTGTTGTTGCGCGCAGATTTTGGCTAGCGAGATACGAGCGTCGTGTACTAGTAGTGGCAAAGAGCCCAGTTAAGGGACCAAAAACCAGGCGGGTGAAGTCGCCGTGGTAGTGGGAGGTTGAGCGTAGGAAGCGCTGCACTAGTTAGAAATAATTTATTTAAAGCCTTAGAACAAGATGGTAAAAAACTTTTGAAGCAGTAGACTTCAGATTAATTCGTAGAATGAGAAAATCCAAGAGTTATGTTCAAGAGAGCGTGACCAGCAAAACCATACCTGCTCTTCGCCATGAGCCGCAATGTGCGTAGTGGCATAGAGGCAGGATGTGAAGCATGTGAAGGACGACACCAAAGTGCAGCGCAATAGGACCGAGTTTTCTGAATTCAAGTTCGCGACTAGTCTCTTGACTGAGTCGACTCAAGGCTACGTCGAGCAGCTCTCTTCCTGGCGACCGATGGGTAGAATAGCGTAGTGGTGCCGCAGTTGCTCGAGGTGACTGGAAGCGACGGCCTCGCGCTTCAAGCTTGTGAGCTCGCGCAGAGACGAGAGTGATGTCAAATGGGCTGACTGTTGGTATTGACATAAGCCAGTTAACCGTTGCACTTTTTTTTTTTTTTTTTTTTTTTTTGAGGTGTGTTCAATAACTTTCCGTAGGAGATATATTGAGCTTCGCAATGAAAGGAGAGTTAGGCTCGATGCCGTTCTCCATCCCTTCCCCTCCGACGAGCCCGTAGGCTACAAGCCGGAGCTTCCGGGCCGACAAGGTCGGTCAAATTCCGCCCGCTTGAAAATGAGGCCTTGGACTTGGAACCAGGCCAGGTGATGATTAAAAACCTCTCGAGGAGATGCGTCTACCGCATTCGTGCCCCTGTAGCACGATATGTGGGGCTTCAGCTCCTTGCGCGTTCGGGTATCCCGGCAACTAACCCGAAGGTCAGACGCCGATCAACCGTCATCACTAGTCTCTCTTGACAGACACTCTATATCAGTACTTCCTCGTACCTCGGTTGATATAGAGTCTGTTGGTTACCGCACTGATTACACCACCAAAGTGCCCCCACGTTAGGAGCAGCTGGCACAGTCACTGCGCAGACACATGCCGCGAAACATGTCCACAGCTGGTAGTTTCGTGGCCACCAGCTGTCAAGTGCAGCTGGTTTTTCAGCTTACTGCCACCTGGCCCGCCATGTGTTGGACATGTTTCCGCGCCAGCTGTCTTCAACTTCTCAATAATAATGTTCCATATGACCCTAACCTGTATCTGAATCAATCAGTATCATAAGCAAGTTGAAGGCAACTTGAAAGTGAATTTTCTGGCGGGTTTTATCACTACGAACGAGAATATGGCCCAATTATTTTAAACGTCCGTGCGCGATTGCGTAATTTGTTGACAGATCACGCGTTGGTTGACGGTGTCCTTCTTGTCTCCTCCGCTCATCTCCCTGCCAGTCTGCCTCCGTTTCACACCTCACCTCCCCTCAGCATACCTTTGTTGATCTCACACCCAGTTCAAGGATGTGTTTCTCATCCTCAAGGGCTTCTTCCGCACCACCTCGATACGAGGATGGCCACCTCGTTCGAGTGGCACAACCTTTCGACAGCCGGCGCGACGTGGGCCCACCGTCGTCACCAGACTCGCTCAACGGTGACCATCGTACTACTTTCACCACTGATTCTCTCTTTTCTCGTGTCCCCTCCCTTCCCGCTCTCTCCACCGTCAATACACGGCCCTACAAACGACCTCTCAACAAGCATCAAGGACCCACGCTCATAATCCAGCTCAAAGGCACGGTGGCTTTCCTTGGTCGACCCTCAGCGCAGTGTGTGTGTGCGGACGCCGACGTCTGATCTCGATAGCGATGCTCCACTTCTGAGTGCTCTTTTTATCTCTGCTGCGTGAATTTTCGCCCTTGTTGTCTTCGGCGTTGGCTCCGACTCCCACGCCATTCATCAACCGTATTGGTTTTTTCGTTGTGAAGCAACTTCCGGAAGCCAATCGAACCGGATTGCGTACCAAGCTGTCAAGCTCACTCAAGTCCAAGTCTTAGTTGTTTACCGTCTAACCCGATCAAGCCGCACTTGAGCCGTTGAGCCGTGAAGTTCATTCACTCTCCCATCAAGTACTTCCAAATTCTCCTTCAAGATATAAAATCATCATCAGAAGCTCAAGCTCCTCAAGTTTGTCAAGGCTTGAACATTTAAAGCTTGTCAAGCACAACAACCATACTGGTCTCGACAATCCAGGTCAATCTTCAATTTTCGAATCCAATACTCAAGTGGACTGTCCTCGCAAGCCTTGGCACACCGCGCACATTGACGCGATGGATGCAGCCACGTCCGCTCAAGACCAATCGGTGACGCATAGATGGCTGGGAGTGCATAGATGAGGTGAAATGAATTGTACCTCGTAGATATCATGGCCAGAATTCAATGTAGTTGCTGATTCATGCGCATGAAAGTCCGAAAAATAATTATATTAAGACGTGTACTAACACATGAATGCAATGTGCACTAGGCAGCTGGCCACCACGCAGGAGTGACTGCATCATGCTGCTATTGGAACTTGAACCTAGCGGTCAGCTTATCGACACATGGCCGCCACTCGTCGGCGACATGTGGCACACATGCTGGCTGCACCTGGTGGCTACGTGTCTCACAAATGGCGGTGTAGCCGGTATCCTGCGTTATTATATAATCGTCCCAAATCGGGGGCTCACGTGAGCAGGTCCTTGGCACGACTTAGACGCATTGTGGGCTCTCTGGGGGGCTGGGAGCTGGGAACAAATTTTAAGCTTTGATCCTTGAATTTACCAATAAAAATAATTTTCTGAACCTTTATGCGCCGCTGGAAGTGAAAAATGGCTTCATAATAATATCATCCTCTGATTTTTCATGCTGCTGTGTCAGAAACATCCATTTCACCTATGAACAAGCTCTAATGGTGCCCAATGTCCCAAATAAGGATCTTACATGCTTTGGCAGGAGGCCTGACAAGAAATTTCCCCAGGGAGGCCGAGAAACGCGTCGAGACGCGTCTGGCTAATGATTTGTTTGCGCACGCATCCGTGATGGTTACATAATAACGCAGGCTACCGGGTAATCAGCGCGGTAACTAACAGACTACGTCATTACGTGCAACTAGCCGACACCCACCAAAACCCCGACTCTCTTGGGCCAATCTTTGGCTAGGGTGCGTTCACCCTTAAGCGTCTTCGTCCAAGTTGCTTTTACTAACGACACTCTCAGTGCCTTTTTCTCGTACTTGAAAACATTTGTCATCGCGCAATCAATATCTAATCTATTGTTTATCATCTTGAGCCAGCGGTTTCGAATTTCGTCAAGAGATTTTGAGCCGCTGCCTTGTATTACTCGTTCATTCCGCAAGCGCCATACCAGGTGAGCAGATTCCGTGATTAGGATTTTATGAAGTCGCGTTTCCCCGAGGTTACTTTGCTTCATAATACCTCCGGCCATTATTTGGCCTATTGTGGGGCGGAGGTTTTTTCCTGTCTTCATCTGCCACATTTCTGACGCTAAATCCCAGATCTCTTTTTGGCCAGGCTCCTGATATTCTGTTAGGATGTGTTCCATTGATTCATGGACCCCGCACTTCGTGCATTGTCCTCTATGTTGGAGATTTGGTATGTTATCCCAAAATTTCCCGACCTTATAGCCGCCGTGTATTAACATCCATAGGAAAAATCTTATACTTCGTGAGATATCTTTATCGAAGGTTGAGCGCCACAGTTTCCGCGCGGGGGGGGCACCGCCCGTGGCATTCGTAGCCGCTGCCTTTGCTATTGTAAGGTTTGCAACTGTGGCTCTTCTGTCTAGCAGTTCACGGTAAGATTTCTTGTCCATTTTTATTCTTCTTATAATTTTGTAGGCTGTGGACTGCGACATGGCCTGAAGTTTCGCGCCTGGATGAAATACAATGAGCTCATCTTAAGTTCCGGGCGGTCCGAACCGCCAGCCGAACTTAAGTTCTGGCTGAACTCAAGTTCCCTCCACCAGCAGGCCACCTGTATAGCGCCCCTCACTTGGCCACAACTCAAGTCTCCCTCACAACTTAAGTCTCCCCCACAACTTAAGTCTTCCCCACAACTTAAGTCCCACCCACAACTCAAGTTCATCCTCAACTTAAGTGTTGCACGCAATCTTCAGTTCCATTAACAACCTAAGTTACACCACGACTTAAGTGCCTAAATTATGCTGTGGCAGTGCAACGACGAGCAGCCAGGGTTTGCTGCCGACGGGGTTTCCAAGGACCTGGGGAACATGCGAGAGATCTAACACACGTCTGGCAGGAAGGGCCCAGTCGCTGCGCTAAAAATCCTTGTACGCCCGATGTACACCCAAATCCGCAGTGAATAAACAATATAAATATGTTCCATGGAAGCGTGGCACTCGCCATGTCATCCATCCACTTGAAGACTACGTCGCACCACCCATCGATCCACACTACGCATTAATGAAACAATCTGAGGAAGCAAACGCGCGGCCAGTTGGGTGACTGAGGAATGTGGGGTCTAGGATATTACAGAGATTAAAGCGGGCCTTCATGGTTGTCAACTGGACGGCACGAACCTTGAAGAATCAAGTTGGTGCCACACAAGCCGCGCATCCGAGGTCAGTGGCACAAAAAGACGGGAGAGCTGAAGTCAGTGGCACATACAAGATTGGGGGACTATGAGTGTCGTACCAGAAGGAGGGGAAGGAAATGTCTCTGAGGAGAGAATAGAGGGTGTTCGGAGTGAGGAGCGAGTGTGTGTAGTGGTCGCAAAAGAACAACAGGTGACGAGTGACGGTCAGTTTGGCGGCGATCAATGTGGCTGTGGCGTGTCCTTCTCTTTCTTCCACCACCATCTTCGCAGCCTCTTTGCCCAGTGTTAGGCTGTAGACTGTGAGTTTTCTTGTTTCATTGAGTTCAATAGGTCATTTTGAACGGTCACTCAGAGTTTCAGAGTCCAGACTCTCTTCGACTCCGATTGCAATTTGAATGCCACCCAACTGCGCACTGAACGCGCTCAAAAAACTCGGTATGCCCGTATGGCATCGAGTGTTCTAGTGCCACCTCTTCTCCCATCTTGATGTTCACTCATTTCCACTGTGAAAATACGGCCAAAGCAGGTACGAGATTACTCGGTTTTGCGTTTGACATAGAACTGAAGTTTTTTGTAGAATCTAAGCTTGCCCCGAACTTGAATTCGCCACAAAACTTCAGTTTGCCAGGAATTCAAGTGCGTCGGAGGAACTTGAGTGGCAGAAACATGAAACGTGAGTTCCTAAATTGTTTTACATGTACAGTTTTCTATGAACTGATTTCAAACTTAAGTCTTCCAGGAACTTAAGTTCGAGGTGGGGGCTCAAGTCGGACTTAAGTTCCAAGTCAAATGGGTGATTTCATGCCTATGGTATTTAGTGGTAGCAAAAATTAAGTTCTATGTAAAACTTAAAGTTCCAAATGTGGTCGAACCGCCCCGAACTTAAGATGAGCTAATAAATTATTTGGATATGTATATGATTCGAACTCAAGTTGTTTTGGAACTTAAGTTGCGGGCGAGCTTAAGTTGCGTCACCAAGAACTTAAGATCAGACTGACCCTGGCCCTGGGGTATATACAGTGTCTCTACCCTATATGTACAGAACTTAAGATCTATTGCATCTTAAGACCCCTTGGCGGTTCCGACCGACCAGATCTTAAGATGAGCTAATAAAGTATTTGCGCCTGGTAAGTTTAGCGATGCGTAGGCATCTACGTTTATGTCGTCCTCATCCGGCTTCAGGCTACCTTCACCCGCCAAGGTGTCTGCGGCCTCGTTACCAGCCACACCCGAGTGGCCTTTTACCCAGATGAAGTCCGTGGGTGCTTTCCTCTCACGGATTTTCGCAACCGTGAGCGCGAAGAGGTCGCCGTTGGATACTGTGTAGAAGCCTTCGTCCTGCCACTTATGCATGTTTTTTGTGAGTCCATCTATTGCATACTTGGAGTCACTGAATATTTTCAGCGGCGCATCCAGCGGTGCAGCTTCAACCGCCTCCTTTATCGCGAGAATTTCACCAACCTGATTTGACGGGCCCAGCATTTTGGGCACTCGTATTGCCAGGTTTCTCGGGTCGCCTTCCCCGAAAAAAACCCCCGCACCTGCTCGTACGTTGTCGGTTTCGTTGTCCAATGCTGATCCGTCTGTGTAGACGGCAATCTCGGATGTTGGATTGTCGGAGAAGCGGACATCAGGGGCCTCCACCATGTTATTGGCATATCCTTCTGTGAATATGCGGAACGCGTCTGCCAGAGTGCCGTCCGTGGTGACTCTATTGTCGAAACGCGCGGTTTCAGGGTCATCCGGTTTCCTGTATTCTTCGTAGTCCTCGGGCTGCATGAATCTCGGGTCCCATTTGATCTCAAGTGAGTTTATCAGCTCCATTGCTTTGAGATAACATTTGCCAGGGTTCCGGCATCCCGTTAACTCTCTCGTTACTTGGCACGATGCGCACCTACAGTCTACCCGGTTTGTATGCCGAGGTGAGCCCATCTTACGTGCCAATTCTCTCGCGTCTTTAACCCATCTGACTCGGCGGTTATCTTTTAGGCACTTGACTGTTCGTTCACTAGCATTGAAGAGCATCCTCGTTCCGTTCGAAAAACGGTGGTACCATACTGGCATGTCGTCTTGTAGTTTACGAGAGACTGCAATCGCGTCTATCGTGACACCATATTTTCGGCCAACCTTCATCATGTTGGCTAGATCCACGCTGCCTAGATCATTAGCTGATTGGTACGGGGCCCACCTCTGTAAGTATGTATTTATTCTCATCGCCTTGTCGACGTTGAAGTCGTCGCCAACAGCCTTCTTAGCAAGTAATTCATCGGCCACGAAGCACCACAGTGGGCGGTCTGGTCCGAAACTCAGGTAGGATCTCAGCCATGTGACGGAGATGGCTTCGTTACGGGTTACAATGTCTAGAAGGTTCTTTCCCCCAACGTTTGAAGGTGCGTATACTGTTTCCTTGTTCACACTCACTTGATCTTTTTCTGCCCATAGGAAACTTCTGACTCGATGTTCCAGTCGTTCTTCCACTTCGGCGGGCATTCCTTGGACTGTTGCCAGGTACTGGGTCATGCCGCCAACTACCATCATGACGATAAGGCGGCGGCCCTCCATTGATGGGTGCCCGAGCTCCCATCTGTCAAGTGCTTTTTCTATCTTTTCTAATGTCGTTGACCATGTTCCTATTTGGCCAACACCATTTCCTACCCATGCCCCGAGGGTGCGTATGGGTTCTCCTTCGGCAGCAATTTTTATGTGGCGGGGATGGCTGTCCCTTGCAGGCCGTTAATAAAGCGCGAGGCGCGCACTCGGTCTCGGTAAGTGATGTGACCAATTGGGATCATTTCCGTTTTGCTTATATTGAATTTCGCTCCGGCAGCTATGCACCATTCATCTAGCGCCTTTAATAGGTCTCCGAAATCATCACTAGCATCCAGGTAGACTAGCGTGTCGTCTGCGAACAAGGTCGTAATGAGTCTTTCTCGCCTGTCTCTGATTTTGAAGCCTTTTAGGTCGGATTGTCGTAGAGACTGCTAATGGTTCTATGGCAAGGTCGAAGAGGAGGCAGGACAGAGGGTCCCCTTGTCGGACCCCTCTCGTCACGCGGAATGGTTGCGGGCTCATCTTGCCGTTGATGCAAACATATGTGAACGCATCGCTGTATAGCGCCTTTATCGTGTTAATGAATTCCGTAGGGATACCGTACTTCTCTAGAGATCGCCATAGATAGTCGTGCTTAATTTTATCATATGCTTTTTCCTGGTCCAGCGCCACTATGACCCCGTTACACTCTGTGGCCTCAGCAAGTTCGATGACGCGTTTTGTTAACCAGATCTGGTCTCGGATTTGCCGACCGGGGATGAATCCAGCTTGATTTGGGTGGATTAGGTCTGGGGCTACCTGCGCGAGCTTAAGTGTAAGTGCCTTCGTAAATATTTTATAGTCTGAGTTGAGGAGGGATATCGGTCGGTAGTTGGCAATGTCAGACTTGTCATTCTTTTTGTACAAGGGGCACATCCAGCTTTCTGAGAAGCGCGTGCCCACCACCATCCCGTTTTTTTCGATGTCATTATAGACTCGGAGGAGGGTACTTAAAACATTGAATGCCGGTCTGTTCGTGGCCTTGAAACTTTCGTATCTTTGATCTAATATTTTCCAGACCTCGTACGGGATGCCGTCCAAACCTGGGGCCTTGTAATTTGCTGATTTTCTGAGCGCCAATCTGACGTCCTCTATCGTTAGTCTCTTTTTCAGTAGCTCCTCTTGGGCTGGGCTCGTTCTCGTGGTGAGCCTGTCCAGAACCGTATTAATCTTCTGCTCTCTGATGTGTTTTGGTGGTGGGGAGCTGTCGGACTGTATTTTTTCATGGTAGGTCTTCGCTATGGACGCCATTTTTCTCGAATTGGTTTCATATCGTGCGGGGCCTTCGGGGTCACCTGGTTTTTGTAGCCGTAGTATGATGTCCCGCGGAGCTTTCGGTGCATTTATCCGCGACCAGTAGGTGCTTATTACCTCGCCTTCAAGGCGATTTCTCACTTGCGCCGTCAGCCTCGTGCTTCGGTGTCGCTGCTTCTCCAATTTCGACAATTTTTCTTGTAGTACTGCGCCTGACAGAGACCGTTCTTCATCAGATAAGTCTCTGTCGGCCGCGATGAGATCCATTTTTGTCTTGAGCATATCCATCTCCTGTTTGATGGGAGGTATTGTGATCTTTGCTCTCTCTCTTGCCTTCTGACCTATTTTCAGCTTGAAAGCTGCCCATAGTGTCTGAGCATTGTGGTTTGGGTTCCATTGGCCTCCTGTTTCTCTCGGTATTGTTTCCGCTAACTCGTCCTGCAATTTTCGGCCTTCCTCGTAGATGAAGTCCGTGAGTTGTTTATCGCGGATAATATGGGCCGGCCACACCCATCTGCCATGGCCTACACTTGGGGCCTCCTCAGTTGTGAGGCGCATGGTTACCATACGGTGGTCGGTTTCGATTCCTATTTCCCATTCGAAGGTGTTATCAAAAAGATCTGCTTTGATGTAGAATCGGTCGATGCGCGATTGAGCTCCTCCTTGTCCTACGGACTGGTGGTATGTGTAGGCTCGTGTTGTCGGGAAAGTCTCGCGCCAGCCGTCAACCAGGCCAAGTATGTCTTCAATTCTGTGAATGCGTCGAGTGTTCCGCCTATTATCCCGGTGCGATGGGAGCCTGTCAATGGCATCCTCTACAAAATTCATATCACCACTTAAAATGTCTGGCTTTCTCACATCGTGGGTGGTGAACCATTGCTTAATCTTCCTCCAGAATTGTGCCCTTTCATACGGACGGTTTGGCGCGTAAACTCCGAGAACAGATAGAGCCGAGCCATCAATGTTCTTCATTTCCAGTAGCATCGCTCTACCTGGGACAACTACGTGAGATGTTATCCCAGATGTGATGACTATACTGTAGTATTTCGTTCAAATTGACAGTCACGCGTCACGCACCCCCCTGTCGATATCGAAATTTGACAAGGGTCACGCGTCACGCAGCCATTTGTCGAACCTCCCGAGTGTCACACAGGGCTCAAAATCGCCTGTAAGACCCCAAAAAGCCAAAAATTTTCGATTCAATGTCGAAAATTTCGCTGGTGTCACGCCAAATTTTGGCTGTTGTCGAAATGTCGAATTGGTTTTTTGGGTCACGCGTCACACCCAGTGTCGATTTGAACGAAATACTACAGTATTTTTATTCAGTACGAATGCAAGCCCCGCGCGTTTAGTGGGCTCCACTTCATCCAGTGTGAATTCGAGTCTTATGACTCTGCCAAATAGGCTGTCGACATCGTGTTTATGGGCGTCATCTAGGTGAGCCTCGCCGACTATTAATACCCCAATTTTTTGCTCACGGAGAATCTGCCAGACGTGGAACCATTTATTGTCCCCATGGTATACGTTTTCATGACCTCTTCCCCGTATGTTCAGTGCCCCTAACTTGACTGAGGCCTTTGTGTTTTTCTTCCCTCCACCTTGGCTATTGCGTGGCGGAGCGGGTCCAGGGTAGTCCCGCGCAGGTTGGCCCGGGATTGGACGTGGGGGTAACCGTTGCACTTGTCCACAACCACCAAGAAACTTGTCTTATGCACAACGCCCATCGTGCTCCATGCCAATCCCGGCCTCCACCCACAAGTGCATGACGATCCGCGAGCGAACACACACAAATTTTCGCTTCCCCTGAGGTGTGTCCTTTTTTTTTTGGTCTGCGTTCATTAAAGCTCAGTTCAAGCCGATGGATATACAGCAACTGTGCGCTCTAGACCTCGCATACTGCAGGCGCGAAGCAACACCACCTCAGGCACTGAGGTGGCACTTACGTAAAGGGCCTCTTAGGGGGGTTTACGTGTATGGGTAAAACCCCCCTAAGAGGGGTACGCTTTCGTGAAGGGTTGTGCTTCTTTTAGTAAGTTTTACGAAACCATTCCAAATTGGGCTGAAATCCCGTGACTTTCTCAGCTTCTTCCTGCCTCCACCAAAATGGTCTTCGGCCACAAACACGCTACCAAGCCAGCTGCATGTGGCAGGCAGTACACACCTCAAGAGTGCTCTCAGGGTACACAGCAAGCGCAGCAGCAGGCCATCCAAGGGCTAGGTCATGTGTAGAAACATACCGCCACACGCCAGCAGCTCCATGCTCTCTTGCATTTTGAGCCAGCCCCAAATGCTCTGGATGCAGCCCCTATAGCCCCTGTCATCCCTGATGATAGGCCTGCCTGCACAGACACCAATATGGTGGATTGGATCGACAGGGAGGCACTCTGTCTGTACCTTCACAACCTTCGCCGCCTCGGGAACCCATTGGAAGCACCACCCAGCAGCCTAACAATGTATGGAACTAACTCCTGCCTCAACTGGAAAACCCTGGCTCTGTATTATGAGTCTATGCATGGCAAACAGTGTGATTTCTTGCATTTTCGCCACCCTTCGCCATGACCTTCGCCGCCTCGGAATCCCACCAAAAGTGCTGCTCAATGGCTTGGAATTGTCTTCTCCCTCAGTTGCAAACCTCTCGGCTCCAGTACATGGCTGTACACACGTCAAACAGTGTGATTGTCCACACCTTCGCCACCTTCGCCATGACCTTCACCTCGGAATCCCACCAAAAGTGCTGCTCAATGGCTTGGAATTGTTTTCTCCCTCAGTCGCAATCCTCTTGGCTCCAGTACATGGCCATACACATGTCAAACAGTGTGATTGCCCACACCTTCTCCACCTTCGCCATGACCTTTGCCACCTCGGAATCCCACCAAAAGTGCTGCTCAACAGCTGGGAATCATCTTCTCCCTCAGCCGCAAACCTCTCAGCTCCGGTACATGACCATACACATGTCAAATGTGTAATTGTATGCACCTTCGCCAATTTCGTCACAACCATTGCAGGCTCAGGATCCCACTAAAGGCACTGCTCAACAGCTTGGAATTGTCTTCTGTCTTACCTGCCCTCCGGAATAATCACATATTTAAAGCGCACCAACAACACCATTACCAGCTTCGACAATGTGTGTTGCCCTTTGCCTGTTATGTTATCCATTAACACTCTGTGCACCCCACAGCTGCAAGTCTGACAACAGATGAGTCCACCTCTGTGCCCTCCCCCACTGGTTGTAGGCCTCTGGTGGCACCCTTCCCAACCTTCGGCAGCACCTTTCGTGGCCTTGGTTGTCAAGACAAGCCCTGGGTCGACCTGGCTGTGGCAGGACAGAGAATAACCCGGCCGGGACGATAGTTGAATAACCCGGTCCAAAGTGGTCGCGACCGACAACGAGAGGGCAGCACTGAACAACCCGGCTCTACTGGGGAAGTTTGGCTATAGCCGTCGGGGTGGAATGTCGCGAGACTTGGAGAGACGGCGGAGTAGCCGCCTGGTCACCGAACTCGAGGTGAACTCGAGGAGAAGATGATATGTGAACGCGCGTCGTTCGTAGTCGAGGTGAGAGAGCGCTGCGCCGTTGTCAGGTCAAAGTAGACTTGATATTAGACGAGGTAGAATCTAGAGTACATGTAGATTCTACCGAGTTTATATACTGTGTCCTATGAAACTGATGGTTGTCCCTCCTATGAAATACCGACCGTCTGCAGATGTTCGATCTTGGTAACGGGCGATCGGGGTATCCCGATCGTCGTTTGAATAACCCCTGGTTGGTTATTCTGATATCTCGATCGTCGTTTGAATAACCCCTGGTTGGTTATTCTGAATCCAATCGTCCTACGCGTGTTCCGATCAGCATTTGAATAACCCCTGGTTGGTTATTCCCAATGCAATCGCCCCAAGCGACTATGAATAACCCCCTGGTGGTTATTCCGTATGCCCGGGGTTGAAGTTGAGTGAAAATGTTGGAATAATGCCAAATCATGACATTGGTGGCTCAGCGAATTCGTAGTTAATGCTGTAATTCCTTGCCATGAATGATTTTCTTGTGTTTCCTTGAATCACTGTTGCACACCTAATGAATTTAAATTGCTAGTTCCCAGTTATAGGTCTATTCAAGAGAATTCGGAGTGTCAAGAAGAATATATTTGAGGAATTCAAAGTAGTACAATTGATGGATCATGCATGCAAGCTAATAAATATAATAGTTGGATTCCCCTTGCATTCTGTTCACGGAGTTGGAGTTCAACGAATTATTGGCAGCAATAGTTTCAACACGCAATATTGCTGCCAATAATTCGTTGAAGGCCAAGTACCCAGGGGGGAATGTTGGCAGGGTGCCACAAAGGTGGTGGGAGGTCGGGTTAAACATTATGTCAGTGCTCTGGACACCAGAAGGCTGCACAGACAATATAATTACATGGTCAGTAGCACACTGAATGGGACAATAAACCTTGCACTTGGGGCTCATGGACAAGCTAAAACAATTTTCCTACTGGTTGAGACTTGCTGAGCACAGGAAAAATGTTTTGTATGGCAGCAGTGGAGCTTTCAGAGAGATGATGCC